>JABMBV010010754.1:0-18079 GCA_018906735.1 Mesochorus sp. PSUC_FEM 10030011
AAGAATATAGTCCCCAAATTTTATTAAAATTATTTAAAAAATTATTTAACAATTCCAAATATATTGATTAGTGTACCCAAACTCCTTAAACTATTTCGATGCTCGAATTTATAATGAAACTTGTATTTCAGATCTGTTTCGGATAAACCGGTTTTTCTCGTCGCCGCAACACTCCGACCGGAAACTATGTACGGTCAAACGAACTGCTGGATTCATCCGGAAATACGATACATCGCTTATGAAACCGTCAACGGTGATATTTACGTATCAACCGAGAGAGCTGCGAAGAACATGTCATATCAAGGGTTCACGCAGACGGAAGGAAAAATACCGATAATCGCTGAACTCATTGGCAAAGACATTCTTGGTTTGGCACTTAGCGCACCCATGACACAATACCAAACGATCTACACACTGCCGATGCTGACAATCAAGGAGGACAAAGGTACAGGCATCGTCACGTCTGTTCCCAGCGATTCACCCGACGATTACGCGGCTCTTACTGATCTCAAGAAGAAACAACCGTTTCGAGAAAAATACGGAATCAAAGATATGATGGTCCTGCCATTTGATCCCGTAAGTCGAACACATTCATCGAAACTATTAAATAAATTATTAAATAAATGATCCAGCCTCCGATTATATCCCTTTTTTTCCTCGCAGATTCCAATACTTGAAATTCCAGAGTATGGCAACTTATCAGCAGTCACGGTATACGATATGCTGAAAATACAATCGCAAAATGACAAAATAAAACTTCTAGAGGCCAAAGAAATGGTTTATCTGAAAGGCTTCTACGACGGTGTTTTGTTGGTCGGCGAATTCAAGGGTCAGAAAATACAGGACGTTAAGAAACATTTGCAAAAAAAGTTAGTCGACAGTGGCGAGGCTGTCATCTACTACGAACCGGAAAAAACTATCATTTCGAGATCCAATGACGAGTGTGTCGTTGCACTATGCAACCAATGGTATCTCGATTACGGTGAACCAAATTGGCGAAAAGAAGCGGACAAAGCTCTCGCGAGCTTGGAAGCTTTCCACGACGAAGCACGAAAAAATTTCGAGACGTGTCTGGACTGGCTCCACGAATACGCTTGCTCCAGAACTTACGGTCTTGGTAAATATATTTTTTTCTTTTTATATCCACTATTATAAATTCGCATTGTGTCAAAATTCTCTTAATTTTATTTATTTTTAAAGGAACGAAGCTTCCCTGGGACGAGCAATGGCTAATAGAATCCTTGTCTGACTCAACAATATATATGGCCTATTACACTGTTGCTCATCTGATTCAAGGTGGTACTTTCAAAGGAGACAAACCAAACGCTCTTGGCATCAAGTATGCAATAATGATAAATCCACATTTGAATTGAAAATTTGAAATCCACCAATGAATTGCAAAGAAATAATAATTTTTCTATTCTCTTACAGAGCCGATCAAATGACACCGGAAATCTGGGATTACATATTTTTCAAAAATACCAAACTTCCGAAAACATCGATAAAAAAGGATGCGCTGGAACTTATGCGACGTGAATTCCATTATTGGTATCCGGTGGATCTACGATGCTCAGGAAAAGATCTCATTCAAAATCATCTGACCTTCTTTATCTACAATCATACGGCAATATGGCCCAAACAACCGGAAATGTGGCCAAAGGGTATACGAGCCAATGGACATCTGCTGCTCAATTCTGCAAAGGTATTTGAGTTCAATAAGAAGAAAATATAATTACAAATTTTATAAGCACAAAGTATATCCATAAATATTTCTCTTTTACATAAATTGTTTTTTTTTTCCTTCAGATGTCCAAGTCGGATGGCAATTTTTTGACTCTTTACGAAGCAGTCGAGAAATTCTCCGCTGACGGAATGCGTTTGTGCCTTGCCGACGCTGGAGATTCCATAGAAGATGCTAATTTCGTGGAATCTATGGCAGATGCTGGCATACTAAGGCTTTACGCTTTTATCGAATGGGTCAAGGAAGTGCTGGCTACTGAAAGTAACTTTAGGAAGGGAGAACCAAAGACTTTCAACGACAAAGTATTTCAGAGGTACGTTATCGTAAGATCGTCTCTGCTTACAAAAAAATATGAAGGATACTTATATTATTAAAAAAGATCTATCGCCATAATCATAATGATATGTATAAAGTACTGATAAAATCATCAGATACAGTTTTTTCAAAATATTTTTTTGTAACTTTGTTTATCAAATTTTATTGGGCTAAATTGAAAAATAATATTCACGTAGAAATCGATATAATTTCCTTAAAAAAGTGTATTTGCCAAAACATTTAAAATATATACCTTTTTTTCAAATACAATTACTAGATTATCAGAATATAAATTTTTTAATGTAATTTCAAAAACAAATTTTTACTTACGAACCGTTACTGTCTATTTATATTTTAACAGTGAGATGAATCTTAAGATCAAGGAAACCGGTGAAAATTACACGAAAATGTTGTACAAAGAGGCGCTGAGAACGGGTTTTTACGAGCTGCAAGCAGCCAGAGACAAATATCTCCAATTGAGCGCTCTCGATAGCGTCAATTGGGGTTTGGTGATGCAGTATATTGAACTCCAGACGATATTACTCGCACCGATATGTCCACACGTGGCGGAACACGTGCGTGAAATAATAGGCAAGGACAGCGTGTTGAATGCACGTTGGCCTGTCGTCGGTCCGATCGATGAAATTCTCGTTAAATCGTCACAATATCTCATGGACATGGCTCATTCGTTCAGAATTCTTTTGAAAAATCATTGTACACCGAAGAAAGGAGGAAGGGGCAAAACCGAGGAAAAACCCGTTGAAAAACCGACCCTCGGCACTGTGTGGATCGCCAAAACTTTCCCACCGTGGCAGACCATCGTTTTAACGACCATGAAACAACTCTACACCGTAAGTTTAATGGATAGCAAAAAATAGTTCCTTTAAATGCATAAGATATCATTTTGCAGGACAATGATAAAAGTCTACCGGAGAACAAAGTTATCGCAACGGAATTGGGTGCCAAAAACGAATTGAAGAAATACATGAAACGCGTTATGCCTTTCGTTCAGGCGACAAGGGAAAAGATGGAAGTCGCTGGTCCGAACGCTCTCAATCTTACTCTCGATTTTAGCGAATTCGACGTTATCAGTGGCAACGTAAACTACTTAAAGAGCACCCTTGACGTGAGTAATACAGAATCTTTATCACAAGCCACATGTTAATGTGGTTATCAACTAACAATGATTAAAATGTGCCTGGAACAAAAAAGAATTCTATTTTAATTAAAAAGCTTCTTACCATGTTTTCCCTTTAGTTTAATTCAAACGAGTTTCATCAATAATTTCTAGTCTCAGAGATAAAAAGTCCATTTAAAGTACATACATATCACTACTTTTTTTAGGATTTTCTTAGATTAAATAGATTTGAATATTAATTTAATGTATTGATAATATTTTTATCTGAAAAAAATTATAGTTGGAGAAAATTGATATACGTTACTCGGACGAAGCATCTGAAAGAACGAGAGAGGAATGTTGTCCAGGTGAACCGTACATGAGTTTCTCCGTAACTCCGGGTGTCACAGTCACAGCTTTGAATCCTCAAAAGTTGATAGGTCTCTTCAGTACAACCGTGAAAATTTGCAACGGCGATACAACTGAGTCAATTGTATCGAAAATAGCAAAGAACAAAAATATCCAAGGTATGAAAATAATAAATAAAAAAAAATTTATTGTATAAATTACTTTATCAATTAATTATAAACATTATTATCTCGGCAGATTCAGCCTCGGTAAGTCTTTACCGATACACCGATCCCGTTCTCGGACCAAGGCAGATTCCAACGACGGAGGATTTATTAAAAGGCAAACAGGAGATTCCATCAAAAGCTATTTTCCACGTAAACTTAGATACTAAATATGTCAAAGTTGACGTAGACAATGAAGTACACGAGGTAGGAAACGAATTGATATATTTTGTGAAAAACGAAATGTAAAAGATCGTGTTTGGATGCGCTCAAGTTGAATATATCAACGATGATTAAAGAAAAGAAAAATCCAACGGAGATTTGTGTGTTTGCGATATTTATAATGACATTATATTATAACGGTATATCGTTTACAAGATAAAAGCATTATCATGTCCTGTAGCAGGTCAAAGGCTCTCACGGCATGGATTAAATTTCTCAGCTCTTCTTCTCCCTCGTCATCCTTACTTTTTCTTTCTCTCTCTCTCTCTCTCTTTTTTTTTTCAGTAATATAAAAGAAATAAAGATTTTCTTTCGCCAGTGGCGAGATACGAAGGCACAAAAAGCGTTAGAAAAACGTATCAGATGCGATACGTTCTTGAAGTCGATGATGTTCGAGGATGTCGAATTATAGCGGTGTTTCTCTCTCTTTGGATTGCCAGAGTTGAATCTCTTTTCGTATCTTGGCGACATCGTCGGCGCTGGTGCGGCAACAACCACCGATGTAACGAACGCCAAGATCGAGCCATTCATGAACGAAATTTGCGGGTCCGACGGAGCCGTGATCTTCCTTCTTCCATCCCGCTTCCTCGACGCTGTAGACTTCTCCGCTGTTTGGATATACGACAAAGGGTATCGTGTCGTCGTTTATGCTCTTGAGGAATGACGAGACGATACGTGGTGACAAGCAATTTACACCGATAGCGACAATTTGACCGGGCAACGAGGCGCGATAAGAGCGCAACGCAACTTCACGAAAATTACTTCCATTTGCGAGACTGGCGCCATCCTTGTTGCACGAGAACGAGAGCCACGCTTTAGCATTAGGATATTCTTTGAGAAGATCAACGAGTGCAAGAGCCTCCTCCTCGCACGGAATCGTCTCGATCGCAAGTAAATCTACACCCGCATTTAGAAGAGTCTCTATACGAGGTCTGTGCCAATTGGTGAAAAATTCTTTGGTCATCTTCTTGCAGTAAGAACCCGTGTATTCGGAACCATCGTTGAGAGTTGCGCCGTAAGGACCGCAAGAGCCGGCGATAAGCGGTTCTCTATTGGCAACGTTCTTCATATCCCTCGTCTCATTTTTGTACGTGTCGATCGCTTTTTTAGCGAGATCAACGGCTTTGCGCATCAGATTTAAACTGTCCTTTTCATTGAGCCCGAGGTGCTTCTCAAAGCCGCTTATCGATGCCTGATACGTCGTAGTTTCGATTATATCGGAACCGGCACGCAAAAAATCCAAATGCGTCTCGTAAACGGCGTTCGGATCCGTAGCGAGAAATCTCGCTGTCCATAGAGGATCGCCGTCCGGGCTTTTGCCAACGTGACCGATAATTTGCGTCGCGAAACTGCCATCCAGCAGTGATATCTTGTTGGACATGACGATCAACGATAATTTGTCCAAATTTTTAAAACGTTTGACTTACTTCTTCCGTAATTAAGATATACTTTTTTGTTATATTAGTTTTTTTGTTTTATACTTTCGCTTCTTTATCCCTTTCGTGCTTCTGTATATTTTTTAACGATTGACGTGAATATTTTGTTCACCAACGCTTGGATCGTGTACACGCTCCGAGGGTATACTGATAGCAGCTTCAGCTGATTAACACATACAGTGAAATCTCGCATAACCCGACACGGTGTGTATTATACACGTGTGAGAGTGCAGAGAGACGTTGACTAGTTTTTTATTGGCCCGAGCAGCAAGGAAGGGATAAACGCCTCGGTTTGGCCATTGGTTCCACAATTGTTTTATCGCATCGCGTAATTTTAAGAAGTTTTTACTGTACGTGCATGCGCTCCATCTATCCGCTTGTTTTTTATTCGATTCAGTTCAAAGCTTCGAAGGACAAGCAATTTTGATTCATTTGCAAAAGAGCGATTGAATAAGTGGGAGCTCACGTATAAACTCCACCAATCATATCCCCCCTGAATTATCAATATGACAATAACGAATCCACGAACATTTGGGTGTTGGAAATTTACGAAAAAACCATATCTTTCCGCTATCAATTCGATAAATTCATAATTGAACATTTAAGCACATTTGAAAATGTAAACTCGGAGATTTTATTTTATTTTTTATATTACTTCAATGCCACTGTAGAATTGAAGAAAATTTTAATTTGTTTATTGAGAGAATTAATCTCCTGTTTAAATTAAATGACCAGAATCAAAGATCATCACGTTGTTCTCGGAAATACATTACAAATTTCAGAGTAGACTCTGACCATTAAATCCCCTCGAAACATTAAATATTTTTACTCCAATTTTTTTTTTTTCAAAATACACAACTTTTTGTTGTATGAACCAATTGGATTTTCGTTTAAAAAAATGACGATTGAACGCCTAAGCATTCTCTCAGAGTTTGAGAAATTCTTTTTGGCCTGCTTATCTACAAAGCCTTCGACAATCTTGGCATTCTCTTCATTAAATGATCTGTCGGAAAGATATATGATGCAAAAACAACATTCTCGAGACATTTCCGAGCGCGATTATCTTTATAAAAACGAGTCCGAAATGACCTTGAAAATTTGCACGTATAGTTTATATACGTAAACATATTCAAAATAGATGACTATTTCTTTTTCCGCCAACGCATCGTTGAATATAAACAAATCTCATAAAATTGTAACTCTTCGAATCGCATCCATGTGCATCGGAATCAAAATGATCAAACTAAAGAAAAATTGTCGTAATTTTGTTTTTTTTTCTTCTTCTTCTTCTTCTTCTCTCCGTTATCTCTTATCGTACGTACGCCCGACTTAGTCCATTTATTGATTATATACATCAAAGCAATAGATATACAATTGTGTATGATTACACAATGATAGATTTTTTCGCCTCGCGTATATTTTTCCATTCCTCGACCTTGTCGCGTATCTTCATAATATCAGTGGCATAAGTTCTGCAACAGCCACCCACGTATCTCACACCCATGTCCAACCATTCGTGTATAAAATTTTCCAATGGGCAAACGTTACCAACGTTTTTCCAACCATCGACAACCGTGTACGTTTCACCGCTGTTCGGATAGATTACCAGTGGTATAAACTCGTCTATCACCGACGTATCGTTATTGATACCACGAAATAACGAGCTAGCGCATTGCGGGGCTAGACAGTTTATACCAACAGCGATAATCTGTCCGGGCTCGGCAGTTCTGTAACATTTAGTAGCGATTTCCTTGAAGTCGCTGCCGTCGACAATGTGTTTGCCATCAGTGCGACATGAGAATGTTAGCCATGCACGAGCTTTTGGATATTCCTTGAGCAATTCAACGAGCGCTTCGGCCTCCAATGCGCACGGTATAGTTTCCAACGCGAGCAGATCAACGCCGCTATTAATAAGAGTCTCGATACGCGATCTGTGCCAATTTTTCATCATCTCGATTGATATGTCAGACGCGTATTCACCCGTGTACTCGGAACCATCGTGAAGCGAAGCTCCGTACGGTCCGCAAGAGCCAGCTATCAGCGGTTTCCGGTTTTTCACATCCTTCTTATCCGCTATTTCTTCGGTATACAGCTTGACCGCTTTCTTGGCTATTTCAACGGCTTGTCGTATCAGCTCGAGGCTCTCGGACTCATTTATCCCGAGATATTCCATAAAACCCGTCACGGTCGCTTGATACGTATTCGTTTCGATAATTTCGGAGCCAGCGCGCAGGAAGTCCAAATGTGTTGCGAGCACGGCATCCGGATCGGTAACGAGAAATCTCGCAGTCCACAGCGGATCACCGTCTATTCTCTCGCCGACGTGGGTCGACATCTGCGTCGAGAAACCACCGTCCAATAACGTCACCGTACTGTCGCTGCACATTTTGTTTGTTTGTTTTTTTTGTTTTTCGTTGTTTCTATTTCGGACTGTCGCGACACTGCGACAGTTCTCTGTGGCCGCCTTGAAGCTCACACAGAAGACAACTGAGCTTGACCTTAACGAGGCCGCGCCAAGCCGTTTCATATTTCAAAGTCCAACACGATCAAGATCATTACAAAGCTTCGGCTTATATGTATTTATATATATACATAAATATGTTTCTCTCTCGCTCACACACACACGATCTTTATATCTTCAACTTGGAGTGTAACAAATACCGAAAGATAACAAGGGAAAAGATACGTGAAAAAAATGCAATTTTTTCGCTTTACCCTTTCACGTAATCTTTGAAAAAAAAGCGCACACATACAATAATGAAATTACACGAGATTAGCACTTCTGAGGTCAAGCTCCGAAACAGTCAAAACATTGATAATAACCCGATGAACTCTCGTTAAAAACACATTCCTCTTATACTCTCCATTGATACAATATCCGACCATTGACGAGATAATAATGATGATACGTTTTTACGAATAATTTATTGACAATTATTATACATTTACCGCGAATATCATGCCGAGACTTCCCGACGCTTTTATCAAAGCGCGACGCGTATTTACGTACACAGAGAGTAGACATTCATCATCGTACTCTACATAAACATGATATATCATCAACGCCCAGCAGAGTATAATTCGTCAAAGGCCACACTAAATAATAATATGTACGAAATAATGGAGAAAAATAAAATGTCTGCGGCATAATTCTCAATCAGAATGACAGCTAAGACTACACATATCAGTCTCGTTTATTCTTCAACAGACGATTTTATTTTCTTGTTTAATGTTGTATATCGCGTAATAAAAAAAAAAGAGAGAAAATAAAAAGATATAATAAATTGACATGGAAAATGAAAATACGTGACAAATAAAATATACTTTGGGCACAATATACTCATTTCTTAAAATGTAATGAGTCGGTATCTCCGATTGGAAACATTAATGATGAAATGATTTTTTTTTCTTAAAAAGATAAATAGAATTCTATAATTTTTCATTCAAAAATACTTCACGATGATTCTTTCTGTAACGATATTTCTTTTTGGGCTCGCTTGAAACATTTTCTGTCTCTGACGGTTATAGACTACGATATAAAGTATGTGCGAATCGAAAAATATGAAGAAATAGATTAATTCATAATTAAAATTCCTGGTTAAATCCACAAAATCTAACAAAAAAAATGATCGGCTTAATTCTGAAACGGATAGCAGTAGGCTTCTTTCACGCACCTCGACACACTCCGCAACGTTACAATGCCTACTGTGAAATACTCGCCGAAGTTAAAATCAATTTTTTTAAAAATAAATATTTACAATTAAATCGTGTACCAATTATGCATACGACACTTATAATTGCGAATAAATAGATATATCACAAAATTTATCTGACCAAGCAAAAATACGAATATTTTTCAAACTTTCATTCGCGCAATACCTGTTTTTTGACTTTTCCTAGTACATTATTTCATCTAAAATTTGTGTAAAATATAAAAGGTTACGAAAATTCATTATCGAAATCTCGATGCGCCATTACCAATTGATTGGGGTCAGTTTTGGGACCTTTGGTTATTCATACACTTCTATCTTATGTTTCTCTCGACAATACTAGATTTGACTTTCGAGCTATCTAAAAATTCTCCCCAGGATTATTTGTGTTAATTTTTCCTTTTTTTTCCTTTTTTTTTCCTTCAAAATTCGAACGGACAAGGACTTTCCAATTGTGCGTTGTATACGCGGAATATCATAATCTCGTGTATACTAACGACTATGAGCATTTCGAACACTGTTTCATCAGCAACAGCCGTTTTAAACGCAAAACGATTTTATCGAACGCTCCCCAACGGGAACCACTCGACCGTTTCATTCGTCAGATTGAGACGACTCAGTGGTAATCGTATGCCACCGAGAAATTCGTTTTCCTGTAAGGTATCATGATTCCAGATCGTTGCTTCCAATGTACGATCTTTTATAACGTCCAACGGCATTCTGTACTCCAACTAGGATAAAAATTTGAAAAAAAATATATGTAATTATTGACACGAAAAAGAAAAAAGAGACATATAAAATAATGTTTAAATAATGTATAAATTTGATAGAACTAAAAGTAATATGTGGCTGTATAAAAATTAAAAACATATCATCTAGAAAATATTGAATTTCGGCAATAAAAATTGAAATACCGTAAATGATAAAAATAATATCGACTCAAATTCAAAGAACTATTAACAAGTTTTAACGAAGCAAAAAATAAATAATAATTAACAAGATTGTTAGCTTTTGTTAGACACACTTGGGATACATTGTACCCCAGTGAAACATTTTTATAACTTTTAACCTGTTGAGTATTTTAAATTGCCCATTTTTATTCAACTTCTAGAGAACTTATTTCTTGAATTGTATGAATTATATGACCAAAAAAAGTTGTTCTCTTAAAAAATGAAAATTTACGTACTAGGTTACATACTTAAAATTAAAGAAAAAATGGGGTATTTTGTATCCCAGTGTATCAAACAAGAGTTAATACTATTTAGGAGGCTAAATAATTAGTTGTTAACTTTACCATTTCCATAAATGAAGGATGACAATTTTTTTTTACAACTTTAGTCTTTCTTTTCGTCGCCTTTGTGGGATCTGGCTTCAGGTAAACCTTGACATAGGTATTGGGTTCCTGAGCATTGGCAACTTTAGGCAAACCACGAGCATGATGAATCATCACTGACAATGTTCCACGTGCGTAGTGTAGAGACAATTTAATCTGTCCACTCTGCACATTATCACGAACTTTTTTCTCGGCCCACCAATTTCCAACTGCAAAGGAATAATAATAATGTTTACAAAATCAAAATATGAAATATCTTCTACTTTATGCCGAAGCTCATAAAGGATTTTATATCGAAAAAAAGAATGGAAATATAAATTAAAAAAACGAATTATTATTCTAATCTCAAAAAATCGTTACCTTTGACCTTTCGCAAATGAATATCAGCATTTTGTTGATCACGAAGCAACGGGTGGAAAAACGTATAAACCAAATCACTTTGCGATATTTCAGGAGCCATTTTGAACAAACTCAGCAAAAACTTTTCTATGTCAGCTCGTCTCTTGTCTGCCACTTGTTTGATATTGGATCGCCCTACGCTTATACCACTTGGTAGGCTAAAAACATATATTTTAAACCTTATTGAAATGTAAAGTAAGAAAAACGAGTAAAGAACGTTATTTAATACGAGGTTCAATGCACGTGACACTGTTTATCAAACAATTATCAGATGATTAATCAGTTGATAATATTTTATAATATTGAAAATGATAAGAATTGCAGCAATACAGTGTGTCTCTATCCGACAAAGAACATACTATTTTTCTCAATGTATTGAGTATCAATCAAATTCTCTGTCAATTCCTAAATCGTCGAAAAAATCCTGACTGTAATTCCACATGATAATCCAACGATCGAAATCGCGATATTTTGTCTACTTTCCGTGATAAATTCAGTAGATTTGAGATTACGTTACGACGTAATAAAGATAGTGTTGTCAAAAACCTTTCTAACGTTTCTCACGGAGTACACTGTACTCGTGAAAAAAAAACACAGTGATAATTTCTTTTTTTCACTTCTAATTCCTGGAGACGTAGTTCGAAACTTTAAGGGTTGAAGTCATCTTGTAGGAATGATACATAGCAGTAAAGATTCATTGTGGAATGTGCGTGGATAAGTATTTTATAAAGTGGCACACCTTCAACATGAACGAGTATGATATGGTGTCCAAAGATAACGAAAAAGATATAAATCCTCACTTATCGTCTTAGTTCGATGCGAATGGGTCATTCGAGAGCAACGAACAATCGAGAAGAAATATTGAATAATGAACGTGAGGTAAATTATATCCTATAGAAATCGTATATATTTTCAATTCAAATTGAAAAAGAAGATATAATGATTTGATTCCACTTTTTTTTCAGATTTATCGGAAAAACATCATAAATCTCTCTGTAATCTTTTGTGATAAAAATGAAAAAATAAACATTCAGTGTATTACTCGAAGATCGATACGAGGTAAATCTGGTTTGAATCAGAGAAAGCTTAATAGATTTTACCAACTGGAAATACAATCACAAAGATTAATATTAAAAAGCTACCTGTAAGTCAATATAATTTTTTCATATATTCATAGATTCCATTACGATTTGTAAGATTTACAAAAAATGATCAATATCTTTAATCCAAGCTCGCCGTACAAATATATTACAATTTTATTTTTTAGATGAATCTTTAACTTTCATAGATCGTTCGTCGATTCGTTAGTTTTCTTTTAATTTTGTATAGTATTTTACTCATCTGACTATGGGTTTAAAATGGTTTCGTGCACGTCTGACGATGAATCGAGGGTCAAAGAAGAGTAGCAATGTAACAAGCGTCGCAGGATTTTATCGCTCAATATCACAGTTTGACAGTGACGTTCAACTACCAGAACCCTCGTTTAATTTTCAAACAACTAATGAGACTCAGAGTATACACTTGATTCCGACATCATCGGTACCAATTACGTATAATCCAATGGCAGGATTGAACAATACGGAAATCAAACCATCAACGGTTTCAAAGGACATAATTTCAAGCCAGGACGAACACCAGTGGGAATCAGACGTGGATTTTTCGAAGACGACCGAGAACGAAGAGACCGAATCACGGGAAAATGATATTACACTACATTTACCTAGAGAATCAATAGAAATAATGCGAGAATCTAATAGCGCTGAAGCTTCACCTCGACAAATGCGTGCGAAATCACGAAAAATGGATTTCAAGAGAAAAAAAGCACGTGCTCCGATGCCGAAAACAGCGAACGGTAGCAACAGCCTCGACAATGGTGAGAGATTCATCACAATTAGTAAAATCGAAGGCTCCAACGTCGGTGAGATTGAAATTTAAATCAATAAACGTATATTTTTTTATTCTCATCGAAAAAACTTTACGATGATGAAATTTAAAAATGTTAAATTATAAATCAATAGATTATGAGTTATGTTGAGCGTGTGTGTGTTCAAAAACTAATCAGTAAAGCATTTTGTCCTTTTTTGTAAAAAATAATTTTCCTCTTGCATTTTTTAATAATGTCATACAATTTTACCTCAAGTAATTGCTTGATTAATCCTTTTAATTTGATTTTTATAATTTGTTGAAATTTTGAATCATTACATAAAATTGAAATAAAATAGAAGAACAAAATAACAAGTTGCTATTTAGTCGAATGGAAATAAAAAAACATTGCTCCAGTAAAATAATTGACAGATATTGAGAGAAAAAAAATTCCATTTATCACAATACTAGAAGTTTCCTTATAAAAGCAAACTTAATAAATATAAAAATATCATGTTTTCTTTCTAGTTCAAATGGTATAAAAAATATCAGCTTGATTGTTACGGAAATAAAAATTATTTCAAATATTAGAATCGCTTACCTTGCAACTTTGGCGAGAGGGAAGTGAATGCAGAGCTTTTGATAAAATTCACAGAATTCCTTGTACGATCGAAATAGATATGTAGGATCGGCCTGGCCCTTTCTCTGTATTCTCAGTATGTACATGTAATACTTTTCCGGATCGTAACGTTTCTGATATCCGTGAACTTGAACACTGGTCAATTGACCCTCTTGTTGCATACTGTAAGTAAACAAGAAACAGATAATAATTTTTTTTTAATCACTATCATTTTTAAATAAATAAAAATCAATAAAAAATGTATAAAACTTACGTGTAAGTGCGTGGAATAAATGACAACAGTTCACCATCGTTGTGATCACCGCTGAATCTAAGTTGTGCAAGATTGTGAAGAAAGAAATTGAATTGTGTGAACCAACTTTTGAGGGAGCTCTCAATCATGCGGGCAAAAGTCGCGGCAGCCTCGGGATTCGTCTGTCCGGGTAACAAAGCTTTTTGTACGTAGCTCACAGCATCCATGGTGACTCCGGGTATACCGGACGAGGTCATCTGCGGATTCGTATATTCGTTCATTTTTGTTTTATTCAAACTTTCCCTGATCGCGATATCAATCATTTTCTCATTCGTACTACGACGATCATTGACCGTACGTATTTTTGTACGAAATCTCGAAACACCTCCCGTCACAACGGAATCACCACCCATTTTTTCCATTGATATTATTCCACTCGGTAATGAGACGTTATTCTCGCCAAACTATTTTAATTGTACTGAGACCAATCCTGCGATTGTTATACAGGCGCGACCAAGACGCGATAAATGCTAATTAACGACATCTCGGTTAAGGGTTTAAAAAGCGATAACGCTACCGGCAGCTACGATAACACAACAGGATGACTCCATCCGTTGTGGTTTTCATATTTATATATATATTTTTTCCTTTTCATAGTAATATTGCTGGCAAACATTCACGGTCGGTTGAGTGATAAGGCTCCAAAGTATATGTCACTATTACGAGTATTTATGTTTCCTTGTTTTTCAAATAAAATAAATACAACTCACCAATCCAAAGAGATGAAGAATTAAATTTCCGTGTTTTCGTACGACATTGAAAGCTTGGCAGCACAAATCGACGAAATGATGAAACTTTTCCGATGGCTTGTCACCACCATTGATCACGTATGCCATATCCGAGGTCAATACAAAAGGCGTTCGATCCCTTGAAAAAATTAAGCATAAATAAAAAAACCAATAATTGAAAAAAATTACAAAAAAAAATCAATTTTACCTTTTGAAATTTCCAAACATCTGGGCATCACCCAAAAACTTGCCAAAATCGATGTGAAACAAATGACCCGACGTTTTGAGCATAATATTGTCGTTGTGACGATCGCATATACCGAGAATGTAAGTCGCAACGCTGTAGCCAGCGCACGAAGCCGTAAAATTTTCTACGGCTCTCTGATACTCCAATTCCGATGGATTGTGCTTCGCAAGCCATTCGGCTATCGGCCGATCTTTAAAAGATCCGGTGAGGCCAAATTCAACTTGTATTTTACGCAAAGTTTCCGCATTCGTTACCATCTCGATAATACCACGTTTATTGCCCGTTGGTACGCAAGCGAATGTGACCATTTTCAGATCTAATCCCTCCTTCAACCACAGTTTATCCATTATACGAACCATCTGGAGGGTCAGCATGTCTTGTTGTAAGTCATCACCGACCTAAAGAAAAGAAAACCGAATAATCAAATATTTGTAACTAAAAAAAATTTTTAAAAGGAATGATAAAAAAATCTTAAAGTAAGGACAATTTAATCTTGAGTATTTTACCTTAAATATAGCGGGGCTTGAAACATTGTCGCATCCTATAAAATTGATTTTCAATGGAAGCGTAAACGAAGGAAAATACGAGCATGTCTGGACGTTTATGCCGAATGCTTGTCGACTTGGGGATAGAGGCAAGCACGTGCCTTCATCTTCCATAAGTTGACAATGAATGTTTTGCAGTCCGACTTTCAACGATTCCATTCGTAACGAATCTTTCGTTACTTTGATATTTTCTGCAACCTCGTGGAGACTCTGTAAGAAATAAAAAAAAACATCAGAAAAGAAAACGAACCGTAATCGTAGAAATGTGACACTTATCTATCAGGTCAGGGCACTTCTTTTTTAATTTTCTGCTTTAATTTCGGACCTTCTCAATGTACGTATGAATTCAATTTGCTATTGACAGGATCCGAAACTGGTGCGTTCAAATGACACTTTATAACAATTATTTTATAATTTTAAACCATTGGGAAAAAAAAATGAGAAAATTTTTGTTCTATCCCCAGTTAATACTAATCGATTGAAGTAAATAATGTATGGATGCTTTTACCTTAACTAACAATTGTTGCGTGAGAAAACTGTTTCTCAAAGCCTCGCCAACCACAGCGAGTAGCGCTCGAAGCATTAATTGCAATCTCCTCTGATAACGAGCAAGACTGATACTTTTATCGTCCTCGGGAGATGTTTCGGGCGAGTTCTAAAGTAAAATGTCAACGAGAGGTATATCAGTAATTGCCTAGAAAAACTTGTATAACAACCTTTAACAAGATGAACGAGTGATCCTCGATGGCATGGGCAGGATGTAAAGGTAGATTAGATTGTATTATTGTGGAGTATAAGCACCCGACCTGTACCTGGGGACTTTGTCCCGGTAGCGCTTGTGTCAGCAACCAATACACGTGATGAGCTACCCTCGGTGATAGCAGCGCACGTTCGAGCAAGAATCTCGCGAGTGGCGATGCCTCGTACGTTTCATGTTTTAGAGCTTGAAGCAATTGAGGCAGATAGTCAACCAGCTCGTCGTTGTTCAATTCGTGAATCCAGCCGACTGCCATTTCTCTTACTTTTAGATCCGGAAAACTGTGAATAAACTAACGGTTTAAGAAACTTATCGTGTAACAATAACTTTTTAATAAACATTGTTTAAATATTACCAAGGCAGCAATAATTGCAAGGCTTGAACCGGCGGCAAAGGACTCCATATTCTCAGAGAAGCGTGAAGATCCGGTAAGCATGCCCAGTCCCAGCTGTGCGCGGCCAACAATACTTTCGGCAATGCTTCCGGTCTATCGTGCAAGTAATGACGTTTCTCCCACAATATCTCTCTCTCGTCAATCGGCGGTCTCGAGAACGTATCCTGCTGCGTAATATCAATCAACAACTCTTTCGTGTTCTGATCCAATAAATTTATGTCCAAAGATTCGACATCGTGATCACGCAGTTCCGTAGGAAATAATACTTTTCCACCATAGTCGGGCAACTCGATTCCAATAATAGGATTTATATCACCGTGGGGATGTATCCCGGGTGCTGGCGCGGGACCCAATCTCTTATCCGCTATTGCTGGCCAGAGAGAAAGGAAAAAACTTCCTTGGCTCATAACTCTGTGAATTCATAATAAAATGTACAAGTTAAGATTTATTCGTTGCTTTCTCTTCGTTTCTTTGTTAATATTGTACTTTCAATCTTTTACCTAAGGCTTATCAAACCGAGGCATAATGAAATTCTACTCATTTATTCATTGAATATTAAAAAATGATAAAACAAGAAGAATAAAAAAAATATGTTATTAATATACCCATCGTAATCGAAAAATTGTATAGCTCCCCATCCAAGCTCTTCCTTTTGCATGGAACCTTCGCTCGAAGAATTCGCTTCGTGTTCTGAAGGCTGCAACGTTCGTCCGTAAACCACCAGAACCAACCTTGCTTCTCGTGGCACTTGGCAAACACTTGTACCACGAAATTCGAGCCTGCACAAATAAAAATTCAGTTAATAATGTAATACAGTAATACAATATATAGAAAATAAATAAATACATTGGATAAGAAAACTATTATTCCTAATTAACGATTACTATTATTAATTAACATTCAATATTTTCCATAGGGACTAAACTTTATAATTATATTTTTTAACGAAATCATGAATTATTTTGAGGGCCGTTCGGTTCGTAGAGGCATATTGAAAGTTGCTTACCAAGTATTGAATAAAATTCGTGGATGAAAATTCGAACTGACGGTCATTGGATCCGAGAGAACCGGATTTCCAACGGGTCGAGTGCCATGAAATATCTGAGCGGCAACGATGTAATCGTCGTGTTTCCACGATCCCGGGAGTCGGTGTAAAGCGCCAACTCGCACGAGAACGGTATCCAGCACTTCCGACGAAACCATCGTATCTGTATAAAGACATTTTTTTTTAAATGAAATTAATTTACGCGAACGACTATAGAAAAGTGAAATCTACTTACTAGTTGGAAATTCACCGCGAGTATTCAGCTGAAAATCAACGCGGAAAGCGTGACAATACGTTTCGACGAGATCCTGAACGGCATCGCGAATTTTGTGACAATGCGATGCTATAACATCAGGAAATTTTGTCCTCAATGTAACAACCGCGTAATCACCGTCTTCGTGCAAAACTTCAGGTTTTTTGCACTCGATGTGTGCAGTGTGAACTTGTGGCAAGAATTGACAGCAGGCATTTACAAAATTATCGACAGCTTCGGTTATTTCGTACGTCTCAATGTTTCCCATAAGGGCGCAAACGGCCTTGACCGCTTGCACAACACCTCGAGGTTGCAATTGTGGCAAGAGACTGGTACTATGATTCGTTGTTGCCAACTGTAATGCAGCAGATTCCACACGTTCCATTTCCTTCTCAACGGTTTCTAATTGATATAAAAAAAAATATATGAATAAATCTTATTGATTATTATTCAGAATATAAATTATATAT
>JABMBV010010865.1:0-18022 GCA_018906735.1 Mesochorus sp. PSUC_FEM 10030011
TATTCACAGTTCAATATGAGATGAAACGAAAATTAAATAATATAAAAATAAAAAGATCTTGACATCAAAAATTATATGCAAAACGTTATTTCGATTATAAAGTCAGAATTGTTGTTTTTCGTTGATGATGTATTTCTTATTCCTTTAAGATTTTAGATATGAGGGCGGTCAATCCTTTGTGATCGCTTGATCACATAATAAAATAATGTTCCGTGACATTGTAAGTGATTCAAGTCTATCAAATGGAGTTCTCGTGACTGAGCAAAGAGCTCGGACGGAGCGACGATGACAGCGACAAGGCCGCATGTATCGTGATAGGTGGTCAACACAGCAGATATACAAAAAGACTTTCGTATATGCGTGTGTTCATGCGACAAAATTTATTCCGAAGTAGTTCAAGTACGCGTAGGTAGGCCTCTCCCGATGATCTCTGACTGTCATACGGTTCATAAAAACATTTTCGCACGGAGGTGACAATTACTCGATCCTTGCGATGCGTAACGTTTACGCGACGACGTATATGGACTTGACTCAAATCTTATGGGAGAATTCTTTTTTTTTTCTTTTTCTCTCTTCAAGAACGTAACTTGCTTCTGCAAACAATGGCTGTAGAATTATTCCCACAATACAGGCTCGAAGTCGCTGTGTCGTACGACGTGCATATAAGCAATATAAGAAAAGGAACGCCCTCGGCTCGGAAAAAAAATCTCATTTTTTGAAAAATTTATTCACTAGTACCATTTAATTGTTCTAATAATGAAACCTCATCGAACTTTATTGATATAATATGCAGCAGAAAAGTGCGGAATGGATCATCGAAGGCAAACGAGATTATGATGACTGAATTATTATAATGATCTGTGTGTCATTTTTTTTTTTTCGAGTTTTCTAAGAATATACAACAGCATTCGCGTGATTAATCCTGGAACAATTTCAATAGATTTTCCGTATCTCATATACATATATAGAGAACTGACTGTGTGTTTCCTGTATGAATATCTGCTAACAGCAGGAATAAATAGACGAGCACCGATATCGATTGCACTTGTACAAAAGTACTGCGGGTATCGTCTCGCACACACGCGATATCCGTTGTCCAATCACCTTGTGTGGGTTTACGTATGCTCTGTGACCCTCCGTACATATTCTCGACAGCGTGAGCTCTTGACTTTTTCCCGAGGATATGGCTCGTCCCACAATCTTACGCAAATGCTTTTTTAGGTGCGAAGATCAATAGATATTTAAGCTCAGACATTACGGGGAGTAGTCAACAGGTGACCTTATTTTATATCGTCTTAATCTAAAGAACCTGCAATGAACTTGAAGCTCAAAAAATGTCGAGAATTTCACTTTTTTTTTAATCATTAGAGCTTTGAAACAGTCAAGACAGCAATATGTAAGTATATTACTGATTTTGAGTTTTATTTTTCAACGAAATATTTGATAAATAGTGACGTTTATTTGAGTAAATCATTGCTTCTGTTACGTGGCGAATATAATTCCGATAATTCAGATAAATCAAAATAAAAAAAATTAAAATTAATTTTAGGATAATAACAGAATTTTTGAAATTGAAAAAAAATTTAATTAATTAAAAGCAATAACATTTCAAGTTTGTAAAATTGATCGTTCCTTATTATTATTTCTTTAATAAATAATATCGTGCTCTCGTTAAGCTTTGACTGATGTTTCATAATTTTTACAAAGTAATTCCTGTCGGACAATCTTCTTAATTAAAACGAGTAAGCGAACGGGATTGTTTGCGATAAGGGTTTGTAAATATCCTTCATACACGTGCTTATCCTTTTTTGTACTTGTCTTGAACTTCTGAAAGAGAATACATGAGAGAGAACGATATCGAGAGGGAGAAAATAGGATTCAGGCTCGTTACTTTATTAGGTCGTAAATCACAAGGTACGACATACCAACAAAAAAGTTGCTTGATAAGAGAAACGTTAAGAATCAATAGCTGAGATAGTCGATCTTATCTAGTAGATAATAAAGATAATTCATTATTTCGAAATAGCCTCGTTGATATAATTAAATTGTTTGGATAATAAAACGATTATTTTCAATTTTAAATAAATTTAAATTATCGACCAATTCAATAATAAATGTAAACCAATTTTTTGTGCATTTTTGTTTTAATTAGATTACAGGATTATTTATGTATCTTTAAAATATAATTAAATGTATAAAATTCATTTGATTAAATATTTGAATAATAATTTCATTATATCATTCCTGTTTCGTTATCTAATTTTTCGCTCGTAGAACACCATTTGTAATTTTTAATTTTCAGTTAAAAGTATAACAAATATAGGTACTTTACTTTATGAGATACTCAAATAAAGTGTTCTTCAATCGATATTTTCCTATATATAGTTAGAGATAGTAAACTGTTCAGAATGAGGTATCGTCCTTCGGTTGAAGCTACATCGTAAAATCAAGGGCTCGTTGCACAGTGGAGCACTGTGGTCATACACACTTTATCGAACAATATTACTGATTGGTTGGATCGTCCATGACATTATCGTTATGAATCTTGCGTTCATCAGTATAATCATTTTATTATTTCACGATGAGTCTTCAACGAGTTTTCGACATGTGCATTATTATATCATTCGAAATATTTAATTATCGTTCTCTCTCTATATTACATATATATGTTGTTAAGATTAAAAAAAGTGCCTGTGTGCACTCGATTTAATTGATAGTTACAGAAATTCAATTCGCAGCAATTGACGGATGCGTAATAACGGTGAACATGATAACGATATAAAAAAGAAGATGAGAAGTCTGGTGAATGCCATTAAAAAAATAATATGAATAGATTTTCTTCGATTAAATACATAGAACTGTGCTATTAATGAATTTGAAAGTCACGTTAATTGATTGTAATAAAGATAACTTGATCGAAAAAATCATAACAATTATTATTCATATCTCAAAAACTATATTTATACATACATATTTTTTGTATATAATATATGAAAGGAAAGAAACCTGTTTGAAACGGGGGTCATCGATTCGACCCTCCTTGTCACCACTCGACATTCACAAAGATCGTTCAACTGTCGAACGCGTGGCCGAGCACAAACGATAAAAAGAGTTTCATTGAAATGAGTTTTGTAACAGTGATTGGATAGAATGTTCAATCATATATTTTTCAATATATTCAGCTGGAGTAATTTATTGATTGATACTTCACGTGTGCATGGTATCGAGTGTTGCGTTGTAACGGCACGCTTTGACTGAGTCTTTTATTTTTCACCAGATGAAATATGCGATATTCTTGTCTCGTAGTTTTTGGTTCGTCAATGATAAGCTTTATTGAAGAAATTTGTTCGTAAAAGAAACGTCAGTTTAATGAAAATAAATGCTGTATCATCCCCTAAGTAATTTATTACTCGGGAGAGAAAAAGGCTTCCGTCCTTGTGGATGCTGAGGGAGGAGAAGGAGATGGAGGGAGGGGGGGGAATCGACAAACGAGAGATATATATATAGGAAGATAAAGTATAATATCTGGATAGCGTGATTCTGAAAATATTTTTGTTCAACGACAGCTATTTGCTTATAAAAAACTTGAATAAAAACAGTCCCACGTATTCTTTACGCACGATTGTCTATATGATGAAAACTAAGATTTGCTCACGGTTGGAGATATACATGTCGATTGAGAAAACAAATAGCACGGACTATCTGCAACGCTTTTTCGTAATACATGTTTTCAGGGTCAATCGTATTTGTTAATGCGATTAAAATCAATTTGCATCGAGTGAAAATTGTTCGTAAAAAAAAACCAAAAGAGTTGAAAAAATCTCGAATGTTTTCGGAACGTAATGCAATGAGTCAGGAATTATTGACATTTTAATGATGTATCGATCATTTTGTTTGTTTAAGCGTTTATCAGGTGGCTAAAACTTATGTAATCAATCAAAATGATAACGCTGGTTCAAGAAAAAAATATAATATTGGACCATTAATTATCGTCGAGAAAAGTACAACGATGTCGTTTTATCTCGGGTCTGTCAACAGCAACGATGCTTTATTTTAATCCAAATTAGAGTTGACATTTCGCTAGTCCGAGTATTATCTATTTCGTTGTTTCGCGGTCTAGCATGCGAAGTGCATAAAACCACATCCATTTTGGATATATGCCAACAATCCCAAATGGATCAGGATTGCAGATAATTCTATGGAGAAATGGAGACAGAGGGAAAGAGTCGAGGGGAGGAGGGAAGAGAAAGGAAAGAGAAACAGAGAAGGGACAGAGACTGATGCTAATTGCGGATACCAATTGTATGGAAAACGTGAATGGTATTAATCAGTACAGCCATTATATTATGATTGTTATGCACATCTCCGAGGTCGGTCTTTTTCTAAACTTGTTAGTAAAAGTGTCACGAGTGTAACAAAAGGAAAATAAGAAAGACAATATTTTAAAGATTATTTTTTTAATTCAAATAAAAATATATACTTGAATATTCGTCTATTTTACAACGTCAAAGAATTATCGTTCGAACACGAATTGTCAACTTTGAATCCAATATTACGTTATATGGTTTAATTAAAATCGTTAAATTTACAATAAATTGAATTATCCACGAGTGTATCGAATGTTCACTGAACAGAAGAACAGAACCAATTGGCTCCGGTATCACTACCACAATCCACATTTCACAATAAACGCTCGTTTTAATCCATTGACAAAGGACAAGCGTGTAAAGTGTAATAAACGCGCAGTGTCACGCGCGTTACAGTAACATATAACACGCTCTATTCTGAAATTGAATAATATTGATTTTTCAAAATAAACTCAATGTACAGCGATGAGGCTAGCGAGAGTCGTATTTGAAAAATCGTATAAAAGATTTGCCCAAGGATTTGAGCTCCAACAATCCGATTGTTTTTCGAAATTTCGCTTATAATAAAAATAGTATAAATCCAAATTTGCAGTAAATGAAATAAATGATAAATAATCCTATTATTATTTAAATAAAGTGTCGTCGCTTAAACGAAAAAATGATTGTAGTTTTTTTGTATATAATGACGGAGCTATCGTATAACCGGAATTTAAAATTTAAAATTTTAAATTTAATTAGAATAAAAGTTTTACGTGTTGCGCAAATGGCAAAAAAAATTGAGATCCGGACGTTCGCGTTAAAAAGGTACGAAACAATGTGTGAAATTTGCAAGATAACAAGGTGCAGATAAACGGCTTACACGTATGCACATAGGAAGGCAAGACAGTATTCACAAGGCGCATGTTACAGCGCGGGCGTACAACAACGCATGGTAAAAAATTCGACTCCCGCCAGACTGGCTCGAGGCTAAAGCCGGTCGCATTTCATCGCGGCATTCCGTCAAGCGCGGACACTTTTGATCTTGAGCTTTTAAGATGAATCTCCAGTTTTCGAATGATACAAAATATCGCGACGCGCGTTTTAAAATGATTTAATAATGGAAAACAAAAAATAAATACAAGTAAAAAATTTGTAGATGAGGACGAGAATTTCATCTCGAGTTTATGAAGAAAAAGGTGTGCTCGTATGCAGTTTTTACGGTGCTAATTGAAGCAAAAACATTATCAATGCTTTTGTAGAGCCCTAAAATAAGAATGCATGAAATTATAATCGATGAAAAATTAAGAATTCGTTTGATTAAAACGTGGTAATGGAGCGATTAATTGAAAAATTGTATAACGAAATCGCGTTTAAATCGAGTGAACTTGTAATTGGTGAAGTGTCTTTAACTATTGATTTATGAAATGATTCATAGTGAAAAATTGTCGCGCTGAGGGTGAACCGACTTTCATCGGTGTACGGGCTCGATGAGAACGACGTTGATGGCAGATCGGACTATCTTGGAGTGTTTGGGCTTAACATGAACGAATCCACCCTCGAAAACTTCGGTAAAGTTCATTCTGACGTTATCAATTAGATAAATGTCTCGGAAGATAACGAACGATCGCGCTATATCTTTAGCGACATACGTGGGTGACTTTTTTTATGGGATTTTCCCGACGAAAGGATTTTTGCTTTTGTATATATATATATCATAATATCGAGAAGCTTTAAGCGGGATGGAACAGCTGCCGCCATATGAATACCCTCTTATCGCGACCGCAGCTTCCACAAGCCCATCTCTCAAGCTCTCGTATCACCTCGCGAGCTCCACTTCATCGGTTCAACTCCCACTTTTGCTTTCTATGTCCATTTCTGAAAAGATATACGCGCCCACATATCGCTACATAAAGGGCCTAAATATTGGGATAACGGAATTAGGATTTTGCAGGACATTTATAGATATTCTTGACGAATTTTTGTTTGTTTTTTTAATTTTTTATTATAAATTCATAATGTAAAAAGTGACAAAGAAAGTCTTAAAAAAAATTACGTTAGTTGGGTTTTTTTGTTCGTTTGATAATCGATTTTTGGTCGAGGTATTATTACACAATCGCTGATATTTTACAGAAGACTATAAGTCCAGAGAAAGTAAGATTAAGGGGCTGTAATGCCGATCTAACTTACGAAAAGCCTCGGAGTTTTGCACAGCAGAGACTTTTGACATTTATTCGTGCTAAACTCAGATAAAAAAAAACTCGGTTCGATCAAGAACAAGTTAGAATCCGTATTCGGAGCCCCTACTGTCAATTGTACATAAAGTCAAGTTTATGTATTCCACCGTATTTCTTCTGAGCTGGGGCCGCACAACTTTGTTTTTAATGTTAGAGGAAGAACATTATGCTGGTAAATTCAATAAAACTGCTGCGAAAATTCAACTTCCCTCGCTGTGATTTCAGCTGACATGTTATCATGAATATATTCCTGTTTACGACTCTCGGATTTCAATCCGATGCCTATCATTCCGCTCGTATTACATCGGAAACTACTATGAATTTCGAGACAGGATTGAATAAATTGTCGTTTCGTTTATATACACCTGGATCTAAGTACATTCATCGAATTTTGATTTACTATTAATCCGAATTTCGGATCAATCTTTTATCTGTCAAAAATTATAGCAGTATAGGCAGTTGTCAAAGTATTTTTTACAATCTTTGTTTTTTTTAATTATTTTTGTTTTCATTTATTTTTTTTCTACGTTCAATGCTTGCAGTGATCTCATGAATCATTTGGCACTGAAATTGACTCTGGTCAACATCAAGTTGTCTAGGACATGTCTGGACTTTTTATTTATGTGAAATATATGTACACTATCGATTAACGTATCGGGAAAAGACGAGATGGAAAACGAAAACTGTTCCAGATATGGTTTGCTTCACAATAACTGTATCGAAATCGTAAACATTTTTTTCTTTATATGTTGACTCGGATCTTGAACATTATGGAAATTGAGCATTTTAAGAAAGTTCTGGATAGCTGATAAGATACTTCATTTTTAAAAAATCGAGTTAAAAAAATTTTTTAGTTAAGGTGCTGAATTTTCAATATCTAAGTAGATGTAATAAAATTGTTGAATAATATTTTTGGTGAAATAATATTACCTTATTTATTATTGTTGAATATTAAAATTGATTTTACAAACGATGATTAATTTTTTATTTATATGCAAAGAGTTAATCCGATTGGAACTTTCTTAAATTATTTGGGAAATTTCAAGAAATGACGCTGAGAAAAAAAACGTGTGTGTGCATTTTTCTAAATTGATTTTTAGGTAATGAAATTGATATTTTTTTAAACATTTGCGATCGAAGATTGAAGATATTTAAAGATGTAATTGAACTGTAATATGCAATTTCGACATTGTCTGATCATAAAGTGCCTTGACTACTCGTGTACCTCTAAAGTCTCAAATGTAGAATAGGATATAGCCAATTGCTCACATTTTTCGTATTACCAGCTGATGAAACTATTACTTAATTACCCCCACAGGTCGTTCATTTGCCAGATACATTAACGTCCTCATGAATACATAAAATATATCCCTCGTGTTCAAACATCGTGCCAGATATCATTCGATCTAATAATCCCTTCTTCATACAAGCGTGTACCGTAACGACGAATAAAATTGTCATTTATCGATCGATCCTAAGTTTGTTTTATTTATTCTTCATTATACGTTTCACTCCTTTTTTCTCCATTCACTCTTTCACTCTCTTTACCCGTAGCTTATATCTTAATTTATCGTCAGTAGATCAGGTGTCGTACAACTCGTCAGTCGTGACCTGGAAGATTTTTTGAAACTTTTTGTTTCTTCGAGATCAGTTATTTTCAAATATCCATAAATTATCGGTGAGTTTTGATGTAATTGAAGAGTCTGTTGGACCAAAAAGGGTCTTCGATCTTATTCGGATTGCGTATTTTTTTTTAATTGTAAAATGCCAATATTTAATATTGAAATGTTCCACAGAGGGTTCGCAAGATTTTGTATTGAGAATTTAAATAATCACAATAATTCTATTATTTATTAAAATAGATTGATTTGACCTTCGAAAGTTAGCGAATATTTTAACAGATGCAATCGCGTGATATAAAGTTATATAATTGATCATCCAAATTTTATTATTCCCAACTATTAACAAGTTGCAGCTCAAACGATTTTATAGTTCAAGACATAGCAGCTTGTGAGTTTAAGCTAGAGCCATCGTTTATCGTAAATTACATGGCGTGCATGGTGTTTTACTCAATAATATATTGATGAATTGTGTATACGATGAAGACTATATCTGGCCTTGACAGTATTGTTCTGTACGGGTCTATACTTCGTACACGATGGTATATACGCAATTGTCTAGCATTGGTTCAAGTGTTACTTACATAACGTATAGTACGTGTCGATATACCGATAATGATTTTTGTGGAACTATATATAGAGCGAACTATTTCATTACTGGCTGTGTACTTAAAAGCTTCGAAATTTCGTTTTAAATTTAATTTGAATTTTTCCTACATTTTTTTATTTGTTTTAAATTTGTTTGTTTCAAAAACTAAAAATGTGATAAAAGTAAAACGAAAAAAACGTTTTTTTTTCATACGGACAACAAATTTTAATTATTATTTGTTTAATTATACTAATTAGTGATAAAATTCGATGTCTCTTTTGTTTGATGCGTTAATAAAAAAAAAAAAAAAAAGACTTGCACGTAGTGTTTAAGCGACGACGTGCATAGCACTGGTCCTTTGTCAAATTTTCATTTTGTCCCATTACAAAGCACAGTGCACCTCGCTTTTTGAGCATGAATAATAATGTACGGTACATAGCACTAGAATTTTGTATTCACTCGTGGGTGCTCGAATTCCATCATGTTTTGAAGCAGTCAAATTGCATGCACGTAGGATACTCGAGTAAAAAAAAAAAAAAAAAAAAAAAAATTCACACCAACAACAAATGCTCGGCGCAACGTAATTTTTCATTTTATATTTTTAACACACAGACTCGCTGAAAAATATATTTTAAAAAAGTTTTCGTTTATCGGACAAGATAAAAAAAAAAAGCAACGCTTAACGTTGATGTAATAAAAATGATAACGAGACATTTTATCCGATGCTGATTCATAACGAAAAATCTGCAAAAAATTGTAGTAGACCTTTCTCGTCCAAATTTTTTTTTCCAACCCACATTTCACTTTTTAGGATTTTTTTTTACTTTTTGAGATTCGAAGAAGAAAGAGATAGCCGAAAATTCCAATAATCGTGATTACTTGTCTACCCGATCAGCGGAGGAACGTGGAACAAAAAATTCTATTGTTTGAAAAAAAAAAAGGTGAAGCCGCTAGATTATACGTGCGTAGCCAATATACAACGGCTGGAAGATCCAGATGGAGTCTTACGAAAGCTGGCCTTGACCGTTCACGCAAGAGAGTATCGTATTATATAGATATATACAAGAAAAATCTTCGAAGGAATTCTTGATTAATCGAAGCTCGTCGATTTTTTTTTTTTTTATCGGAGTAAAAAAAATCTTGTGTATTGTCTAACCCGTATTAACTTACTGAAACTTCAGTCCACTGAACAATAAGAAAATTGTTCAACCATTAAACTTTTAACCACTAACATTAATCATCGACTGTTAATAATAAATATACAATTTCATTAATTAAAAAGATAATTGAACATTAATCATAAATAGAATGAACCATTAAACAAAGAAAAATAAATGTTTAAACAATCTCAACAAGAAAATCTTACTCTGCCAATCTCAATGAACAAAAACTTGTGTTTTCAGTTTAATTTTCATAATTAGTGGATGAACGTCATTACATGGGGCGTTAGCATCAAAGAGACTGTATATATTCATACGATATGCGTATACATGAACAGTGCACTGCGTGTCTGTTTGCGTTGAGCTCACGCTTTGGCTCATGCAAAGCTGGAGCGTCAATTATTCCTCGATAATTAATGGGCGCATAGTATATCACATGGGGCAAATCCAATGTAAACGAGTCTATTTCCCAATGGCCTTGCGTTGTACGATCACAGAATCGGAAGAATAAATATTCCAACGTTTCATTTTAAAATTCGTATGATCTCTGTACGGAAGACTCTGGTCGAAATCCAAACAAATGATTGAATGTTTCAGGATTGTAGTGTGCCACAGGATGAACGTCTCGTGGTTTCCGGAGGACGGGGATCCCGACGCATTCTCATCTCCAATTATCAACGCAACCTACTGGCTCAGCTCGAGCAACAGTACATTCGTTTACGATGAATACGGTATGTAACCCTCCTTGATTCCTGGCTAAACCGCATGCCAAAGGGCTTACGTCCGCGTGCCTGATTTCAAGTAGAGGTCCAATTTCCTTCATGTCTTTGATGGATCGGCGCATGCCGGATATAGTTACAAACCCTCCATTATACACAGCATGGCACCTGATATCAGGGCCTCCCACATTGGGCTAGGATGTAGGGAGGCTCAAAAAAAAAAAGAAAATGGAGATACACCGGTATGCAATTCAAGATCTCGGCCTTGACCTTTCGACAATTGATTGGAAATTGGTGTAATCAATGCCAGAGGGATTATGAAAGGCAGACGATGTATCAATATATCAACAACAAGCATACATTCAAAATCCTCGATTAAGTTCTTTTCTGCAAAAATATATTGAAAAATGCTGACACGTGGACCCATAGCCTGTGGTCGTGAAAATATCGTTTATATTTTTATGAACTTTGCTCCTTTCGGTACGAGGTTTTCGGCAACTGGTCTCTTCGCTCGAGATATATCCCTTCGACTTTTAATAAAAGTTAATAAAAACAAGGTAGACCCTAGCATAATACTAGATACAAAAAAATGATAATAATAATAATAATAATAATACAGCATCTCTGCAAGCTCCCAGAATTGTGAAAGTATAATTGGAGAGGAGAAAAAGGGCCCTTGGTTGTCCCGCCGCAAGGGAATTGCTCTTCTCTATCCTCCTCCTCCTCCCCCTCCTTGACGCGGAGATGAAAAATAATATATAGAGACTTGTCCGAAAATCGCTAAGGGCAGAAGGGCATATCGTATATAACCTTGTAGGCGAAAAGCCCGCACTCACCCTTCGGTTCTCTGACCATTGAAATTTCAATGCATGGATTCAGAACAATTTTATATGCCTTAGCTCTGAGACCGCGTCTATGGCATTTTCATAATCTCGTTAAAGCTTTGACCACTGTTTATGTCAATGAAAGTTAGCCCTCTGGGGGTATAGGTTTCGTTGATTCGAATCCATATATATATGTGAGAGGGTCCGATCTATAAATTAGTATGTGCCAACTCGAGCTGGCGTTACATCATAGGGGCAATTTTCCTCCCTTACGAAAAGCTTCGTAATCTCAGGGCCACGCATGAGGTTCCAGGTCAAGCCAATTCATCTTGATTAGTGTGGCATTCACCAACTGATCGCCTGAGATCGGGGACCTCCTTCGGGTAAGTTGAAGATGACGAATCTGCTTCGAGCTTGCGGTCGTCAGCTCGGTTCATGTCGTGTTTGTTCTTATTCAACAGAATGTATTATACGAGATGTGTATAGGAATGTTGTTAGCGGTTTGAAAAGCCCTGGGGGCAACCCCCTAAAAAAGGAGTTTCAATCCGTCAGTCGATCCGATTGAACAACCGCGCGAGGGAATGGCCGTATTTACTTGCGAGATCAGTTGAAATTCCCCTCGGGGAGTTGAGCCCCCAATTCCTTTCTGGCACTGCGCGCGGGTCTATGAACATCCCAAAAGCCGCAGCAGTGACTCGAGAGATCAAGTTTTACATAACGTTGCTCGATTGCTAATCTCATCTCGTTCGAGAATTTTAAGATAAATAACGAATCTTCAAGCGCCCCGATACTCGGCGTCTGTCTTTAGATCCAAGTGAGAGATTTATCGATGTCTGCGAGGAACTACCTGTATTAACATTCCAAATATTTTGCCATCGACCGTTGTAAGATCAATGCACGCGAAACGAGGCTCAACCTCCATCTAAGATCTGACCTGACCTTTTCGTACGCCATCGTTCCACGATCTTTACCTTTCTTCGCGCTGCTCTCGTTATCACTGACGTTGTACTCGTCGACCGGTAGACTGTGAACAATTCAAACGAGATAACCCGAAGTCTCGCGGTCACGACGAAGAAAAAAAAAACAAATAAAAGAACAGCTCAGCTCTCGAAGTGGATACGAGAAATACGACACTGAAATTCCATTCGAATGTTCTATTTGGTCTCCTCTATGCAGTTTCTTGAGTTTCTCTCAAGAACTTTACTTTCAGAGATAGAATCCTTAAACAAATATATATATATATACATGCATATATGTGTGGGTTTATATACGTATATACCTGACATAAAATATAGTCCACATATAACGAATATGAGATAGTGACTGACGAATATAGCACCCGAGAATAACGTAAGAAAATACTTTACGAAAATTCTAAAAATATCTTGACATGCATCGGAATCATTTTAAACTTTATTTACAAATACGAAAAACACTAGATCGTGCTCGAGCCACTATATTGAAGAGGCTGCATGCATCCGGAACATTTCATCTTTTCTTCTTTTTTAGACTACAGTAAATTTTATTTTCGTAAATGTAAAAGGAAAAATGAGGATCGTTTCGATATGAAACAACGACTTGTATCGATTTCGAATGATTGAATCATGAACAAAGATCGCTCGGAGGGATAACAATAAACGTTCAATCGTGAAGATTGCAGAAAACTGAGAAGAGCTCGAATCTCCAATGTTATAAAACGTTTCATCCAATTCCCCATACAATTCGTTCTTGATAACGTTTGAGGGAGCACTGTACACATGATTATATTTACACGGGGAAATACAGTGAGGTCTCAACAATGCGAACAGTCTCATTGTTGCAAAATTGTTCGATTTCACGACTAAACTCTCCTCCCCACTTTTTCTGCCGATCGTTTCCATCAGCCAATCATATCGTGTGTGTGGCTTCAGGGGCAGAGAAGGGGAAATCTTGCGCAGACGTACGCCACTTGTGTCACAGGAGTGGGGATGAGCATCTTTTGGTCTAGGGAAATTCGCGCGATCGAGACTTGACTGTACATCGCGTCGACTTGTTTGATTTTTTTTCAGGCGAACTCTACGACGTTCCAGCCGGAGTCATAGTACTTCTGAGCATTTGTTACGGCAGCATATCGGTCCTCGCTGTCGTCGGTAATTCCCTGGTAATGTGGATAATCGCGACATCGAGACGAATGCAGAGCGTGACAAATTGTTTCATCGCAAATCTCGCGTTAGCCGACATCGTCATTGGTCTCTTTGCCATTCCATTTCAGGTAGAGTAAAATTTATATAAAATATTTTATTCCATTTTATCTCAACCAATTTTCATGATAAATGTTAAAGCTTCGATTATATGCCCAGAGGCGCAACGATCGTATTTACATATTGAAAATTTAATGCTCAAACAGTTTCAGGCAGCTTTACTACAGCGATGGAACTTGCCACATTTCATGTGCGCATTCTGTCCCTTCGTTCAAGTTTTGTGCGTCAATGTATCGGTATTCACCCTCACCGCCATAGCGGTCGATCGGCATCGAGCTATCCTCAAGCCTCTGAGGTACTATTGTAATTTTTGCACTTTCGATGCTTCTACGAAATTTTTTTATTCTTTTATATCCGACCAATGTGCGCGGAGAGTATATGAAAGGCTGTAAAGGCCTCGATGAGATAATCGTAAATTAAAAATAGATCGGCTGTAATGAACAGCCTTGCGACTTATTGACCTTTGGCGCCGGAAGTTCGAGTCGTTAAATAACGCGAAAGAAAAAAAAATACAAAAATTTAAACCCGTTGTGCTGGACCGATGCGTCTGGAGACCTTAAAACTTTGCTCTCGGAAACATTACTGCGAAGGCTCTCGCGATCATCTGGCTCTTATCTTACGAGCCAATTTACGATCGTCTAAATTGAAATTCTGTTCTACTTTGTGTTAACCTTCGGGAGCTCATATCCAATCGCTGAATTCAAATGGGGTTAACGGGTTACGGCAGAGAACAAACTTTTAGACCCCGAAATTTACCACCGACTAAAGTAAACAGCGAACCGAAATGAGTGAAACTTGGACGTTAACCCTGTAATATATTTGTCGAGCATATACTCTTGGCTATCAGCTCCCAAAGCTTCTCTCATACTTCGAGTGTTTGCTTGTTCCTAAGGGAAATTATATCAGTTCTATACATGCTGACACCAAAAATGGCCCTCAGCACTCATCCGAAATAAGCTGTTTATTCGAGAATTTATTCGAAGTGGACATTTCACAATATTTAGCAAATTTTTAATAGAATTTTAAAGATTCAAAAGTACTAAAATTTGTGCACTTTCATCTTATCACTCGTTGATTAATTTTATATTCTGTTCATTCATGCTGAAGACATTTCGGGATTTCTATTATTCTTCTTTCTCGCTCTATTTTTGTGTTTGTGTCGCTTTTTTTTTATGTTATTCGTGACGTACGATAATGCATCGGAGGGTCCCGTTATATATCCAATTTTACGAAAGAAAAAAAATGATCAGTCAATGTCATTTGCAGCGCGAGACCGAGCAAACTCAGGGCCAAGATTGTCATAGCAGGAATCTGGCTGATCTCTGGCGCTTTGGCAGCCCCGATGGCTGCGGCTCTCAGGGTCGTTATGGTTCCCGAAAGCACAGCCGGTGAGTTTGTAACGAAATCCAAACACGTCATGAATCAATCATTCGAATATATTCTTATATATAAAAATGAATTTTTGTATGTATGTATGTATGTCCTGAATGAACTTTTAGGCTATTCATTGAGATGAAATTATGGTGGGTTGTTGTACTCATCAGGAGAAAGGTTTATAAAAAAAATGTTTAAGGTAGTCCGAAATTTCTTTTTGGGAGTTTTTTAAGTTTAAAATTATTTTTTCGAGTTTATTATTTATCCAATGACTATGCAATTTTAACAAGTCGTTGTGCTCATCGTAAGGAATGTTGTTACAAAAAAATTAAGGAAGTGCATATTTTTTTTGGGGCTTGTTGAGATTCGTTTAAGTTTTATATGATTTTTATATGATTTTCAGCATTATTTCATAAGAGATTTTGCTAAATTGAACTTTAAGCGAATAAAAAAAGGGATTCCAATTGAAAATAATATTTGTTGCACTCTAAATTTACGTAGATGAAATTACAGGCGGAAAGCTATTCTATAAATATTTTACAGGCTTCTATAAAAAGTATTGTTTTTAAAAATATTGAAACGAAAATAAAAATATTATTTTATTTACTGATTTTAAAGCTCGCGATTTAGAGATCATGGAATGGAACAAAATTACAAATCCCATTTTTTTCTTGGTTTCATATACAAAATATGTTTTTCATCATCGATCCTCGTTTCTATGGACACTGAAGCTGATGGAAATAAAAAAAAATATACGAGGAATATCCTGCACGAAAACCTACTAAAAAACTTCTTTTTTTTTCATAAAATATTTTCACCCTTTTCTACTTTCGTCGATATACCTATCCATTCGTGAGAATCTTTTTGCATTACTTTGATACTGATATTGCGATATAAAAAAAAAAGTACCATTGATACTCCACTTTTTACGTTGCGAAACGCTGCAAAGCGGCTTTTACGTGCGATATGACAACTGAAATTCCCTCTCGAGCGGTATTATATCGCGTGCGAATTCACGATCGAGATAAATCTTTTTCACGTTTTCTCGAAGCTGAAGATACTCCTAAATTGGACGTTTTCTTGTTTGATGACCAAAAAAGAACGAATATTTATCGAAGAGACATTGGTTTTTCGTAAACAATCAATTACTCGTGGTATATTTGTTGCAATGGCTTTTTACGTTGTATTTAATGGCAAAATGGGTCAATTAAAAGCTTTCATCATAACAGAAAATAAATTCCATTGTGATCGTAAAATAAGCTATAAAATACTCGAGCTTAAATCGAAAGAGAAACGTTGTAATGTCAAAGCTCAGTGTCGTTAAAAGCGATCCTCTCAACGTTGAAAACTTATCGATTTCAATGCTATAAACTTGCATGTACAATGTTCATATATTTTCTCAAACACGATAACCACGTTTACTTTCACATAGTTTGCAATCGAATTATAATCAGACGATGCCAGTTGTAGTATCACTGGTGTGCACGCTCTTCTGACGAAGATCCCAGAACTTTTTAACGGAAATCCAGTCGAAAGCTCCTCCATGAATAATCAACGGATTTAACATCATCGATCGTGAATTCTGCGTATATCTATAGATACCCCGAAACTAATAAAGCTCTTCTTCACCAGAGATGGGAAAATCTTCGAGATGTTCAAGTGCCGAATCGTGGCTGGTGCAATTAATACTCTCATTGTGTAATTTCCCGTTTCGGATATTGGCTATGCCGATAAAGGATTTCTATTTGGGAGCCTTGATGAGGAATCGCCCGAAGGAAATGAACACTTTGTTCGGTTCTTTTTCGACCGCATATATAATATCGTCGTTCAAGTTTTTTTTTTTTTCGCAATATTACAGCGCGAACGAAGTTTTAAATTTTCACTTTGATATAATTGGGAATTGGGGATTTTCATTATTTTCATAATTTCCTTAGCATAAATCGTGACTTAGTTAATTATTTTTTATTCTTCGTTACTTTGATGATGATTTTTTTTTTGAAATTTCAAGCTGGACGTCTCCACTTTAAACCTTTTTGCCAGAACGAGAATATGTCGGAGAGGTCGATGCTGACTTATAGAGCTCTTTTAGGATTTCTACAATATCTTACACCGCTCTCGGTCATATCCTGCGTTTACGCCCGAATGGCACTGAGATTATGGGGCAGCAGAGCACCCGGTAATGCTCAAGACTCGAGGGACGCAAATCTCATGAAAAATAAGAAAAAGGTGATTTATCTCGACCTTATATATTATTCAATCAATGCTCGCATGAATAAGCATCGATTCTTGCGAAATTAAATTACCTCGGGAAAAACGGCCTCATTGAAGTCTAATGAAATAAAAGATTGCGGTGGAAGCAATTATTATTTGAATACAACCTCGTATTCAATTGTTTTTTTTTATAATAAAAACACAAGTATTTTCCGAATACAAGCTATCGCTAAAATTCACTATTTTTATTCGCGTAATAAATTTTTGTGATATCGTAATATATTTTGCAGGTGATAAAAATGTTGGTTATAGTAGTAGCGCTCTTCGCGATTTGCTGGCTACCACTTCAAATGTACAACGTGCTTCAATACACCTATCAACAAATTAACGAGTTAGTATAATTTAATTACGCCTCAATCGAATTTCATTCTAATTGGAAGAAAATAAAAATGAAAAAAAAAAGGTATATAGATTCTGCTTTAATTGACAGTTTTTATGGATTTTTTGTTGAACGAAAAATTTTATTTATTTTTTTGTTCATCGCAGATATCGATACATAAACATCATATGGTTTTGTTGCGACTGGCTCGCGATGTCCAACAGTTGTTATAATCCATTCATCTATGGAATTTATAATGTAAGTCCCAATTATTTATGCTGTTTATCAACGTTTTGTAATTTTTTATAATTGAAAAAAAAAAATTAT
>JABMBV010010975.1:0-18021 GCA_018906735.1 Mesochorus sp. PSUC_FEM 10030011
AATATTTCTCTTAATAATAATGACGATTCCAGATGTTTGAGTTTTGGAATATACTTGCGAAAAAGAATAACAGAGCTTAGCGTTTTATTGCCAATTTTCTAATTGAACGAAATTTCAAAATTAAATATTCTTCAGCTTAAAAGAATTTTTTTTTTTTTTTTAATTAAAATATCACTCTTAATAATAATGACGACTCCAGATACTTGAGTTTCCGAATATACTTATGATTTTTCACAAGTATAATGATAACAGAGCTGAGCGTTTTATTGCCAATTTTCTAATTAAACGAAATTTCAAAATGAAATATTCTTCAATTTAAAAGAATATATATATATTTTACTCAATTTATTATCTCGTTTGATAATAATGACGACATCGGATGCTTGAGGTTATACTTTTAAAAAATAATGATAAAACATTTTGTTATTAATTTTTTCATTAAACTAAATGTATAAAATAAAAAAAATGATCTTTTTTTTTTTGTTTTTCATTCATCTCTAATGATTTTCAAATTCGATTCAATTGAAACATGCGTCTATACTGATAGTAATGAAGTTACTGATTGTAACGACGAGTCCAGATGCTTGAGCTTCCGTATATATACTTGTGAAAAGTAATGATAGAGTATAGAGATCATGGGGCGCGTGTGCATGACAAATTGCACGGTAGAAATTTATAAGACCGAGAATCAGGCGATTCCTGTATGCTCGTGTGCAATCATCGTTGAGTCTGACTGCGAATTATGAATGACATACCCTTACTGACCACGATAAATTGCACGTTGTACACACGTTGAATTTGCAGTAAAACACGAGCGGACAAACGTATATCATTTTTCTAGAAAAAAAAAAAAAAAATGTATGTGCGCGCACCTTTGTATACACGCACGAGATAATGCACCGGAGAGAGTGTCATCGCTCGTGAATAAATAACGTATATTCATCACCGCGGAACAATAAAACCGTTATTGATTTCATTCGAAGCATAAATATCTCGCGTAAAATATTATATAAATCAAATCTCTAATACGCGTTTGTACTGACGCGGATGACCAAGGATATCGATGGGCAAATGAATATGGCGCCAATCTCTCCGAATAATCGTAGATAAAGAGATAAAAATCGGGCATCACCATCGATATCAGAGACTTCGTATCTTAATCGTAGATATACACAGAAGCAAAGACTGAAAATTCGTCTCTGAGAAACTTTCTTCAGTCATTCATGTGATCAATGATTCACAGATAAGAAACGAAGAGATATAATACTCGATAAAATCACTCCGATACATAAAATAAAATTTGAGAAAAAAAGAGAGAGAGAGAGAGGGAGATACATAATGAAAAAGAAAAAGAGAAATAGTAAAAGAGAGAGGGAGAGAGAGTGAAATAGAAAAAGAGAAAATCCAGTCAAGATTTACATAGTAATCATGAGAAAATAATTTTTAGTGAAAAGCATAGCTTTGCTTTCATTGCGTAAAAAAATCAAAGAAAAAATAATATAACATTAAAAGAAAAGTATTAAAATGTTAAAATTTAGAAAATTAAAGAAAAAGATAGAAAGGGAGAGAAGGAGATAAAAAGAGAGAGAGAGAGAGAGATATAGAATAAAATGTATATACGAAAATAACACCAAGTGTACTTCTGGAACCCGAGCATGACCCGGGTGTCTCGTGTGATTAGGAACGTACAAAGCCGCGATACGACGAAACGATAAACTACACTACACTCTGCGCGCATCTAGTTCTCATTCCCGTTGCACTTTCCCCGCGTTCTCTTTGCCCGCCCTCTTTTTCTCCAAGCTTCTCTCTGTCCAACTACCCATTTCCCAACTAGCCCGTTTCCCACCTCCCGAACCCCCGGTCCCGCGCCACAGTTTCATGTATACGTACGGGCAATAGAGATGCAAATGAAACGGAAATGCTTCCCAAACACAGGCAGCAGCAGCAGCAGCCAGTGGCTGCCTCGTTCGTCATTCGTGGTAGCCACAAAAGCTGCCCAATTGGCTTCCCAGCGTTTCTAATCCGGCTCTACCTATATTTACTCTCTGTACTGTGTGCATAAATGTGTGTATGCGTATGTGTATATGTGTGCATATGAACTTTGCACAAGAAGAATGGAGAACTCGATGTCATATATGGTACGTAATGTGTGTACGTGTGTACATATGTGCACTGATACCGGACATGGTACAGTATGATTTTCAATGTGGTATGCGATAAATAACAGCCCAAATTGGACGAGGAAATGTATACACAATTGTTACTGTTGTTATTATTATTTTTTTTTTATCAATTACTCAGTAATCGAGTCGCGGACGCTGGTTGAAAAAATAAAATACAATTTTTATTTCAACAACGATCGCGAAACGGTCTATTGTTTTGAAAGAATTTTCGGTATGATTACGACGTATGATATGAAGAAATTTTACAATCACTTGAGGCTGAAATAGTATTTAGTACTTCATTTTCGTTTCTTTTTTTTGAAGTGAATACTTCTTATACGAAAATAATGTAGTTTAAGAAATGATGATAAGAGAAAAGGACCAATGGTAAGCAAAATAAAGTATAGAGTATCCAATAGGAAGCCTGGGAATGCGTGTATTAGTTTGTATAGGAAAAACTAAGGGAAGAGTACCTTAGCGCCACCTATTGGGATTTGACATAAAATGATATGAAATCTGGTGGCAGAATTTTAAATCTCTCAGACATTGCAAGTTGGTGAATGGCTATAATGAAGCATGTTATTTAAACAATTTTAATCATCAATATTTGATGAATAATATAATCTGCACAATCTCTGTTGGGTAGAAAATTAAAATACAGAACAGTTTGTGCCGTGAAAGATTATTGTATGACGTCTTCATACCAATAACTGATCAAGTTGACCTCACAGGTACTATACTTTTTTGATATTTTTGCACATTTTTTAATGTAACCAGTACTTAAAATTGTTTTTATCTCTTCAACACTCCTTGAAATTTTGTTTCCATCAGCTCGATTGAAAATTGTTCTTAAATTAATAATAGGAAAATATATGCCTTCGTAGAGCCTCCTTCTATTGATATAATTTGTTAAATCATCAAAATTTAAAGAAGTATTCACTTCCAGCCTGTGTGAATCAACACACACCTAGTTTTTTTTTTAATAGAAAACACGTCCCATATCGAAACACCTCGGTGTCATTTCCTCCTATTTTCTATATGTGTGTATGGCATATATCTCCATAGCGGTTCAAGTGCCATCTACCGGTGGCGTCACATCACCACAAGCATTCCCGCGTCAGCCGGGCACCCGCGGGCTTTTATAATTACGCGTAGCCGCGGGTACGGGTGAGTTGCACCACTCTTTCCTCATCGATTCGACGCTGTTCCAATTTTGTCTTTTTCTTTGTTACTTCATGTGTGTATATGAGTGTTTTTCTTTTTTTTTTCCACCAACTTTTTCTCCCTTTTCTCTTGTCTCTCGCGCGAACGAGAAATGTTCATTTCAGAGGTCGAATTATCACTCGCGTATCCGCAGCACCAACGGCGATGTTTTCATTTCTTTTTTTTTCCAGGTTTCTTCTTTTCCACTGACGTCATGTAACGGAAAATTGCGAAGAAGGATAGCAAAAGAGGAGAGAGGATTCACGGGAGGGTCACGAAATTCTCGAAGAGAGGATTGCGGGGGGTGAAAAAACGTAGAAAGAATATTGAAAAGTTGTATCTCCCTTTTTTTGTCTCCATTTTGGTATGTGGTAGCGTACCAGGAAGAGTTTGGAACAGTTTTGGTGACACGAGCCAAGGGTTTGGGTTAGGGTCGATGCAAGGCCAGAGATATATAGAGAAGGAGAGAAAACGATACATATATAAGACGTCATGGACAGAGAAACAGAGGAAAGAGGAGGGGAGGACACTCTTCGGCGCGGGTTTGAAATATAATATGAAAAGTTGGTGGCGTCTCAATCCAACATGTCGGATGCTTTAATTCAATCCAACGGGGGATGACGTATAGCAGGAGCGTGTGACAGGGAATATCGCAGACTCGCGTGTTTCCTTCACATCCTTCGAATCTGTTCCTTTATTTTTACTTCACGTTCCTTGTTTTTTTTTTTTTTTTTGCATACAAGGCGAGGAGGAGCTGTATTTTCTTACGGCAAACTATTTTATACAAAAGACGGAAATATTTATGGGTCTACTCGTGTTATTTACAATATACAGAGTTGATTTAGACGAGGCCTTTTATAGGAATAAAAGTGTCGGAGGCGAAAAAAAAAAATTATTCAACGGAATGAAAATAACGCTCGTGTTTCGCATAGGTGTCCGCGAACAAAAATATATATCTGCTTGTAAAATGTTGAACGATAAAAAATAACCTTTCTTCACATTCTCGCTAATTATTCGGGGTTCATCAATTGAATCGATTCTATGGAAAGTACATGATGTGTACAGAGCGCTTAATTGTTCTATTATTCTTTTTGAGTCTCCCATTCACTTTGCAGTAATAGCAGGTGTTATATAAATGTTTTGAATATTGTATTCAGAATCGTATTTGCTTATTTTAATCAGAGATCGTAAAACCGGTTTAACTTCCACTTCCATTTCCCGCCGCGGAGAGTGTAAAAGAGATTTTTTTTTACAATTTTTTTTTCTATTTTTTTTGACACCGTTAAGCCAAAGAGAAGAAAAAAGTGCCCGAGGCGAGAACGTAGAAATTTTACGCGCATAAATACGAAAGTAAGCGGAGGTAAAAAACTCTTTCGTATCAATTTTTCCTTGACCAACAACTTGTTCGATTATTTTTATAATATATAGTAAACTTGTTGAGGTTCTCGTGGGAGGGGGGCGAGAATCGCTCGGGCTCTTTTTCATTCGCTCGATCGCGGGGCATCCCCCGACAGCTCTCCATCTATCGTTCAGGGAATATAATTTCCCCGAGCGTTCGAGAGCCCGTGAGGAAGAAAAAAAAAAGAGGAGAGAGAGAGAAAGATAGAGAGAGAAAAGAGAATGAATATAGGGGATGTGCGGCAACGTTATCGTCCACGAACGCTCACCAATACACGCTTGGCTCAAAAGAATCGATCATTAGAGATATCGACAGCTCATCAAGTTCGACTGGTCGACCGGTCAGACCAGAGCGTCCGCGGTTAACCGTCTCGATTCAACCTCCATCTTTCTCACTCTCGGGTTTATATAAATACACGTCGATCGGATAATTCGACTATTCGTTCGCTCTTTCCCCCCCCCCTTCCTCCCTCTCTCACTCTCTCCTTTGCACTCTCTGGGGAACGAGAGTACAATTTTTGGTTTCTCTCGTCCGTGATTCGAGGAGAAAATCCATGGAAAATGTATAATTCCAGTGTATATAGGAGGGCGTTAACGGGAATGACAAAAAGTCGGTTGAAGTTTAAAATAAAAGCTTATAAAAACTGTGATTGACGTTAGAGCTCACTTTCAATTAAGGAATAAATTTTTTAGGGATTAATTTCATCACTACAATCGCTAAGCAAACAAGTATTCTCGTTACTTTTTTCATCGAATGAACAAATTTTCTATCGCCCGGCCTCCCTTTCGTTGAACAATCGATCCCAAAAATTGCATCAGTCTATTTGTACATATATACATATACTGATAATTCAATAAGTTCTATAAGTTTATATTGAATAATTAATTTCATACTCGCATATACTTTATTCACTTTTAATATATATTTTTTACGATAAAGCTAACGATAAAAAATTTCGTTGGCTGGCCTCGATCATTGCGGCCCCCAGGCTTTTCATATAGGACACTGCTTTAATTATAACCTCCGTGCGGTTGATTAATTAATCGTCCGTGTAGCTCAACCCACTTTATATATATATATTATACATACATAAATACACGAACGATATTACGTGCGAATGTGTGAAAATTTTGCCGTTAACGTTAATGGAATATTTGTTGTAACAAAGTTAAAAGGAAAAAGAAAAGTGTCGTCATCGATCTTCGATAATTGCGAGCGATGGAGATTTTTCATTATTTAGCCATACATTCGTAATTTTTGATATTGTTACTCGAGATAAGTACGTGGCTATTTGTATTATATTCTTGATTTTAAAGGGCCACTTTCGAGGGGTTGTAAAAAATTAATTATTCCTTCCGTCGAAGAAAAAAGAAAAGTGGAAAACGTGTCACACATATCGCATCGTGATTGAAACGGAAATATTAAAAGGGAGAAACGTGTCGTTCACTTGTAAAAAGAGAAAATTTTCTTTGACGTCCTGCTGTCACTTATTCTATAGTTGGGAAACCGGAAGAAGAAAAAGAATTAATGACCATTCTATGTAACGCGGCGATAAGTCGACGTATCGACTTTATCTCGTGACTTATCTCGTTCCAGCAGCACGACGTTGCTCGGCTTTTTTTTTGTTTCGATACGTCGACTGCGATAATAATGGACACAGTGAGAGAGAGAGAGAGATATATACACTCACGATAGTTTCTTATCAACCGAATGTTTCTCGAGAACGATATTCAACGGGGACAAGTAAAAATCATTGAAAAAGTGATGAAAAATATAATTTGGAAAATAATCAATGAGGCTCATTCATAATTTTATATGCACTCTAACGATTGTATCTTCATTGTGTATTTTTCATTATTCATTACCACATGCATTAATTAAAATATCGTGAAAATAATTATCGGAGAATTTGCATTCGAAACCCTCCTCGTGTTTCCGAGCGCGCCCTTATAAAAAATAATCGATATAATTCATGAGCGCTGATACATTTTTTTTTGTTCAAAATAACATTGAAAAGTACGCGCAAAATGAGACTCAAGTTACACATTGAATCGTGAAAATTGCGTATTGCGAAGAAAGAGAATAAACGCGAGTAGAAGAAACAGAGGAAGAAACCGTTGGAAAGATAAATGAGAAAAGTTGTGGGAAGCGAAATCAGTAGACTAGAATATCAGATAACTCGACGATCGGAATGAAACAAAAAAATAGAGGCTTATAATAGAAAAATGTACAAGTCGGATAAACCGAGCGATTTAACGATAGACAGAGAGAAAGATAGAGAGAGAGAGAGAGAGAGATATATACAGAACGAAAAATAGAGATAGAGATGTAAAGAGAGCGAGAAAATTCAAGTTAAAAGAAAAGATGGTGCAAAGTATTGCGTATATATATGTGTGTGTGTGTGTAGGGGAAAATGAAAAAGAGGCGGGAGGTGGTGGGAGGAATAGATCTCTCGTCCGGAGGTCGTAAGAGTCAGGGGACGATCTCTATCCGCAGTTACAGCCTCGTTAATCACACGAGGATCGAGAAACACGAACCTAGCGGAAGAGGAAGAGAGGAAGAAAAGAATATATATAGAAGAACCGAGAACATGTAACTCAAGTTGGGAATAGGGAACACGACGACGACGACGACGACGACGACGACGTTGGTGCGAGACTTGGATGGCGCAAAGAGAACAGAGAGAGAAAGAGAGAAAGAGAGAGAAAGAGAGAGAGAGAGAAAGAGAAAGAGAGAGAGAGAGAGAGAAAGCCCAGGATAGTTGAGTAAGAGGAACAGCCTCCGTGGAAACGTTATCCGCGAACACGACTATCCGCCAAGCTGAGCTTTACCGAGGGCGTGGTCCTTTCATCTGTGTGCTCTCCTATCTCTTTCACAGCCCACAGTCTATATGTGCTCGCACACAGTTATCTGCCCTGCCCTTTATTTCATTTTCCCTTTTATTTTTTAAATCCTCAACGAGAAATCTCTCGCTTTCGATTATCATATATACGTATATACGTATTCCATCAATTTGAACATATCCCATACAGAATCGGAAAAATTAACGTCTATAACGAGTGAAATATTCGACAAGCGAAGAATCGTTACAATTTGTTGGTTTTTCGTTCGAGAATTATTATATACGTGTGCGAACAATGAGACCAAATGGATTGTATGCGGGAACGAAGAGGACAGAAGAACAGTGCAAATATTACGACTGCAGACTGCACACACGAAATTCTGGATGAATGCATGTACCAACGTTTTTCTTCTTTTTCAATTATTATTATTATTATTTTTTTTTAATTCACTTCATTACGAACATTCGTTGTCGTACAAACTTGATAATTTTTTTGTTTTGTTTTTATGAAGTTTCATAATATTTGAAAAATCATTTATTTCCTCCTCCCCCCCTCCCGTCGAAAAAAATATTGATTCAAGAAAAGTATTTAACTTTGGCGAAACGGGTAAAAAAAATTTTTTTTTTGTCACTGCGTAGATATGCAGTCGCTAATTATACGCATTGGTACTAATTATGCTAATTACATGTCCCTGTGTCCTGTTATTATAGCCGGTGAGAGATTTTTTTTTTTTTTTATACACTTGAAAATATTTTCCCAAGCGTGCAGAAAAAACACTCGTTGACATGGACCGCGTATAAGCTTTTCATATGACGCGTTATTCTCCTATAAGAGTGCCAGAAACTCTCTCTCTCTCTCTTTCTTGTATAATTCATCGCACAAAGTCTCTCTTACGGTCTCTCGCATATGCGCGAATGTTGATTCTGTGAGAACTTGTACTGTTGCACAAAACGGACTTTAGTGTTTTATTTTCTCTATATATATGTACACGTATATACGCGATAATATATCCAAGTGCACTTGTGTTCGCGCGTACAAGCATAAAATTCAACAGTACGGAAGTAGGCAGCCACGATTTCCAGTTTCTATATACATATCGGAATGAAATTCTGCAGATTCCAGAAACTTAACACGCGAACATTTATTTTTCTAATGTACAGTATCAAAGAGGTGTGTATAATCGCCGCGTGCAAAATTCATGAAATTCGAGAATTTAACGCGTATTTACATCGACGAGGCGCGTGGGTGGTGCCAGAGAGGAAAAATCATACAATTAAAAAAAAAAAGCAAAGTTTGATTCTACCGTGACGTTCAGGCAAATTGAATCGAGAGTTTTGTAACGATTCGAAAAAAAAAAAAATTGTATTTCATTGTTTCACGAACGTGGTGTACGAGCGTGTTGAAACGTATCGAATATATTTTGTTTCGAACAATGGAAAACGGTTGATGAAAATATAAAATGGAGGGAAAAAATGTATAAACACGAGGGAGAGGTAATAGAAAAGGAAAAAATGTTTTTGTAAAAATAAAAAATAAATCTTCCATCTTAATAAGCTCGACTTTTTTTTTAATTTTTTTTTTCTGCATCGCATAATCTTCGAATAAATGATATAAAGGATTTTACGAAAATTAAATACACACATATTCTCATACCGTGTTTTTTTTTATTCGTAATTGCGAACTTTGAATTTTCGGATGCCAAAAAACGAAACCTCGTTCTCTTTACTTCGGACAGTCATATCATGAAGCCAAAGGAATACGCCTCTGGAGATAGAATGAAATTCACCGAATTCCAGAAACATACTCACGGGAGAAAATGGGCAAAGGTGCAAAAGGATGTGCGAGGATACCAAAGGTGAACTGCCTTTATAGTAGAAAGCCGCAAAATTGTCTTTTATTATACGGGGTATTCCGATACGAAATGTTTTCGTGCAATTTTCCAATTGCATATCCAATTGCAATTAAACAATTTCTTAAAATAACATTTTCAAAATAACGAGTAATTATAGAAAAAAAATAGAAATGATTTTTATACTCCATTTCAAGGTATAGACAAAATCTAATTTTTGAGTATTATCGTCCGCGGAAAAGCCCATACGTATATATAGATTCTGAGAGAGCCATTATATGAAACCAGGAATTTAGGACCAGGATGAAGTTCTGAGGAGCTGAAGGAGAAAGAGAGAGAGAGAGAGACTGGAAGAAGCTGCGGATATGCAGAAGAGACCCGAAACGTCTGGGGGCAAGGAAGCTCGTCGACTAGACGTAGAATCTCGTGGGTGCCGTTACTACGTTCTCGATGGAAATTGGTTCCCCCTCAGCTGGTTCGCTGGACGGCTGTCACGGGGGATAACCCCACGAGGGAGCCAAAGTGACCAAGAGTCGGATCAGTTATTGGCCCGAAACTTTGGGCTCTCCGGGCACTTGAAAACTTGTCAAGAATTGTGGATAAACGGAAAATGAAAGAATTAACAAAAAAGTGCATCAGTCTTTAAGGAGATATCGTGAAATTACGTAAAATCATCAGAGTTAATTTTTGCTGGATAATCAATTGAACATTTGTGTGGATGTTTATGGACATAATTTCATTATGTGTAAAAAAAAATTGGTAAATATGTTATCGATTAGTTATAAAAGATATTTGATGTTGAAAATGGCAATTTTTATCATTTGTTCTCAGTGACAGTATAATAGCGATAGTTTTATTATCTCCTTAATCAATTCCTCAACGCGAGAATTCCCACTTCCGAAAAATTAAAAATATCTTGTTTCATCTCCCAGTCTCTATTCATATCCGTATTCTATTTCACGCAATGATTCTCACGCGCACGAGATCATTATCGTCTGAATGACACTGCATGCGGGAGCATTTCATTAAATCGCCAATCACTAGAGTCGTGTTACAAATGAATGTTGCCCAAAGTGAGAGACCAAGAGAGAGAAAGAGAGACAACGAGAGAACTATGCTCATATACGTAACGGATCTATACATACACACAAGAGAGAGAAAGAGAAAGAGAGAGAGAGAGAGTGCCTAGAATGAATGAGGGAAGGTCCTGAGTCCTTAACGGGTACGAAATTAAACTCCGTCCGAGCGCGATAAATTCTCCGACGTCGTCCGCAGTCACTGTACGAATATAAGGACGCCTATAGCACGTATGTATAAGCTCATATGTATATATAACCATATAGTAGTCCTCTCGGTTGTACCTTATTCGGTGTGGCTTGGGTAAAAGCTTCTGCCCTGGGCCTTCTGGCTTATATCGCCCTACACAGATCGAGGCTCTACATATACCCCTCAAGCACCCCCGACCCCTGCCCCTTCTCTTCCAGCTGAAGAAACCAGTAGAGCAAAGCCTGACTCCACTATAGAGACGAATAAATATAAGTCTTACGCCCTCCCCCCCCACCCTCCTCTTCCTTTCAAGTATATCGTTGACTTTTCGGCATACATGTATAAAAGCGTCTATATGTGTGCGGCAAGTAACTCCGAGGGCAACACGAAGAAACGTTCACCTTTGCCGCGGGATGAGAGCCCACGAGTAACATTAACGTGTATTTTAGTGCTGATTCATAGTCAACTTACACACTTCGCGGTACAATCCAACGATATTTATGCGCTCGGATTATTCTTTCCCTGTGCATATATATTTGAATATACACACACACACACACATACGAGTGAATATAATATGTGTATATATGTATATCAGTGCGTGTGAATGCATCAAGTGCATAAGTGCTTATGGGAATGAAGATATATCAGTCGCTCCGCATGGATTATGTATATATATACGTATATATATAGGTGTATCGTTACAGGAGAGATCATTAAGCCCTGCATGCACATTAGAACGCCCTCGCCTTTAACAATCTTTAAACAAGCGACTTGCCAACGCTACATTCTTGATTACGATACTTTTGATAAAGAAAGGAAAAAAGAAAAAAACGTGTAACGAGAAATATTAATAAAGAGGGAATAGGGTGGAATTAATCAACAGCTGTAACTTTTATATTCTTCTTCTTTTTTTTTTCGAAACAAAAATAAATAGAAGAGAAAATATATACGTGATGAATTGAATCGAATTAAATGTTATTTTTAACGATGCTGCGAACATTCTTAATCGTTTTTGTAAATAAGGAAATATTAATGAAGAGCGAATTGTAAAATAAAATTTAAAAAAATACTGATGTAACCTTTACTTATTTCGAGTAAGAAATAAATAGAAAAGAAACAAACATGATCTAGGGTGTATCAAAGTAAACTTTTTTTAGTGACGTTATAATATACATTCTTGATTATTTTTTTGTGAATAAAGGAAGTTTAACAAAGAGAGAATTGTAAAGAGTAGATCAACTGCTGATGTAAACTTTTTACGAGTAAAAAATAAGAGGGAAAGAAAAACGTGACAAGTTAATGAACTTTGAAATGAAGAATACAACTTTGCCAGTACACATTTCTTGATTACTTTTATAAAAAGGAATAATGAAATATTAATAAAGAGCAAAACAGAATAAGTTAGCTACAGATGTTATTATTACATTTTTTTTCGGAGTAAACGATGAGCAACATGTGAATGCTACAGTCAATATTGATAAAACTTTAAAAAAATTATTAATGTTTGTGAATAAAAATTAGTAAATATTAATAAAAAGCAAACTGTATAGAATAAATCAGCGACAGGTGTAATTATTATATTTTTGGAGTAAAAAATAAGCAACATGTGTATGCTGCTATAAATATTGATGGAAATTAAAAAATTATTAATATTCGTTAAGAAAAACCAATAAATATTCATAAAAAGCAAACTCCACTGAATAAATCAGCGACAGGTGTAATTATTACATTTTTTGGGGTAAAAAGTAAGCAACATGTGCATGCTCCTATAAATATGAATAAAAATTAAAAAATCTCCAATATTTGTTTATAAAAATGAATAAATATTAATACAAAGCAAACTATACAGAATAAATCAACCACAGATGTAATTAAAACATTTTTTTGGCGTAAAATATTAGCGATATGTGCATGGAGTTATAAATATGAATAAAAAATTAAAAAAAAAATTACCAATATTTGTTGATAAAAATGAATCAATTGTAATAAAAAGCAAACTGTACAGAATAAATCAACCATAATTGTAATTATAACATTTTTGTGGAGTAAAAAAATTAGTAACATGTGAATGCTGCTACGTTTCGGAGGATAAACACCTACGAGCACACGAGAAAGATCGTTGAAAAAAAAAAAAAAAAAAATGTGAGCCGCGACAAGAGTGTGGCGCGGCTCTAATCGCGATAATCTCAGGAGGGAAAAGAGAGGCGCATGCCCGTTGGCTTATCCGCGGGAAATCGGAGTCAGAGCGCACACACGCGTGTATAGTTTTTGCGCGCACACACGTTGGTTCTAAAACCGTTGAGAAGTTCTCTGTATATGCCCATAACGGAAAATAGCCAGGTCATTATTATCCATGAAAATGCTCGGTTGTGCGTGTGCGTGTGAGTACGCGCAGTATATGACTGTATAGATCCGTGTTATAATACCGAATGAGCTTGTTGAGAAGAATTCACTCCGCAACGGCTTTTATTAGCGCGCGCATTGCGCAATTCCCGAGAATTTCTCTCAGTTCTTGATTTAATTCGTGATATCTTTTTTTTTTTTCTCGCTCTTGCGACATTACGAGATTTTTACAAGTGACATACGTTTGTCTAGATCCCAAGAGAAAATGGTCCGAGTGTCAATACTAGCCGGAGGGAAAATGTTTGCGGAACGTGAAGAGAAAGAGAGGGGGCGGGGGGGGAAAGAGACAGAAGAAGAATTGCCAAATGAGGATCTTTTGCTTTTTTGTTTCTGGTCAAGTCAACATTATACTTTTGTCAACATTGTTTTTAACTTTATTCTTTAAAAAGTTATCTTTTGTCCGAGTGACGCGAAAAAGTCAATTTGTGCATTTTTGTACAACAGACTGATGACGTATAATTTGACCTTTCGGGTTAATAAAATAACGGATAAAATTATGTAAATATCCGCGATTTTCGGGTCGTGTTGAATCTTCGTGTATACCCACAATTATTTATAAATAAATACTATCTTGTTTTTTGTTTTCTTTCTTCTTCTTCTCTAATTCAATCATGTTTTTGTCTGTTTGTCGGTAAATAAATTTTGGTTTTATGGATAGTACATGCAATAAGCTGATTGTGCATAATGTGTTGGTTAATGTTATCGTTGCCCCGGGCGTTATAGGCCTCGTTATATACCGCCTCTCCGCATACTCTGTGCCGGGGGAGAATACATAAAGTTGAATTATTCACCGTTCGCCCGCGATCCTCGATAATTATTCATGTAAATTTATATACGTATATATTATCCGGAGAATGTGTTTTGTTAAACGGCCTCTCTCTCTCTCTCTCTCTCTCTCTTTCTGTCGTCTCTTTCTCTCGTCCCTGATCAAACTTTTGATCGATTCCAATGATCGCTAGCACATTTATACGATGGTGCAACAGCGCCTTACCAATATATATCGTCGATTTTTTTTTCCCTACAGTCACGGGATTCCAAGCGGACGGATGCAAGTGCAAGCGCGCGATCGTTGATATTTTTTTTTCTCTCTCTTTTACGTCCTACGCACACACCTGTTAGACGCAGATTTATGCACAGGGCGTTCGATGGATATTCGATCAATTTTTCTATTTCAGACAAAATGGGCTAATTGAAAAAAAAAATTTTTTTTAAGTATACTCAAAAAAGTCATACGTAATATTTTCTTTTCGATTTATCAGAAATCGGGTTTTGGAGAAAAACAATCGAAAAAATAAATTAATAGAAAAAAATACCCAAAAAAGTATTTTTCTATTATGTAAAAAAATCATGCAATAAAAACGAATTATTGTAATAAATGAATGTAAAAAAATTTCCAAAAAAAAATTGTTTTGTTAAAACGTAGTGGCGACTGAAATTATTTTTTCGTATAATTCGAAAATCTCGTCTCGGAGAAAAGAAAACATCAAAGATCAGAGAGATTAATCGACATTTTATCGTTCGTCTTTATTTTTGGGGTCAAGCTGGAATCTCTTATGCACACGCGTTTGAGTTTCATGTGCGTGCGAAGCACGGTGAAATCTTGAATCTTGCGAAAGTGATTCGGTGAATGAGAGTCGAAGTATACGCACATGGGCTACTTTTATCGCTTCGTGCTCTCTGCTGCCGTGCATTTGAGAGGGAAAAGATCGATGGACATGAAAGATTTAGATGAAAGAGAAATTATTAAAAAAAAAAGAAAAAAAAAACTTAAAAATGCGATGTTTTTCCAAAAAAATGACGGGGAAGCTTTTCGTTGAAAAAATTGTTTGCGAAAAATTTCGAAATAAGCAATGAATTAACGAGCAAGAATATATATATTTCTTAAATGTGATTTTATTTACAATTAAAATTTTTAAAAAATGCATGATTCAACATATATTACGAAAAAAGAAAATTTTATAATAATAAAAATATCTAATGAGTATGAATATCTCTGAAGTAAAAAAAAAAAGAAATGCGGACGTTAGACGTCAGGTCCTTGCTACATACGTATAGAATTATACCAATTTCTCGCATGATCGAACATTCCCTGGGGATAAACGGTAAAATTTCATTCTGACAAGAATTTTGCATTTATTCCCTGACAAGTCGTTTGATCTCTCGAGGCAACCGGATGCTGAATCGATGGGGACGATAAAGGGAGAAAGAGCGAGAAAAAGAATAAGAGGGAAGAGGGGAGGGGTGGGGAGAAAGCTAGTTTTCTTATAGCCGTTGCTTTTCACTCGATTATTATTCTTTTTTTCCATCAGCTGTGGAAAATGCAATACAGTCATACGGAAAAGACACAAAAATAAGAGAAGGAAAAATGTTTTCTCATGTATGGCAAGTTAAATTAATAATTTACAGTATAGGACCGGTTCGTCATAAAAAAAAAAAGGGAAAACGATCGACGTAGATCGTGATAAAGACGTTGAATAAATTGAATTTACTATATTTTTATAATTATTGATTATTAATTAAAATTTAAATGGAATAAATATAATTGAAGTAAAACAAACAAAAAAATGTGATTAACGGTTATTCTAGCGGATTATTCGCGGCAAAAACCTAACGACGATTCCGTGATAAGTTTCCAAGCATTCATTCGTTTCCGTAGCAAATAATCCGTCATTAAGGATGTAATTGACGAAACTCGCTCCCATGGGGAAATTCAAGTGGAAAGAAAAAAGAAAATATGTTACGGTTTTTGGAGCGACTGTACGCGAGTTGTTGCTACACTTGGTGGCTCGCTCATCGTCGTCCTTTCCAGCAGGTATGTCCAGACTCCAATTCTCTCGCGGATTCCTTCTTCGCTCTGCGTATACACGTTATATCCTCGGGGCTACATAGAGAAAAGGCATCCTCGCTATATCTCGCATTTATATAAACCGTTAGCTCGAGCGAACGCATCGGCACCTGTGCCAGCAAAACATCAGAGATCCCTTCCCCCTGCCGCCCTTCGCGACGTTCTATCTCTCGTCTTCTTTCGCTGCATAATTCCTCTGCGTATACTTTCGCGACACAAGTTTTTCCGTCTCTCTATATTTCCACCACCATTATACACAATTAAAACGGTCGCCATGATCATTAGCGAGAAATCCGGCATTCGAGACGCGTCGTCAACAACAATAATGATATTTTCTTACTCGAGTTCTCCGCGCTTTTTGAATTACAGTGTGGTAGAATAAATACATTTTTTTTTTTAATAAGAGATAACAAAAATAGATAATAAGTCGGATGATTAATTGTGGATTTAAAAAAAAACTATAGGTGTGTGTTGATTCACACAGGCTGGAAGTGAATACTTCTTTAAATTTTGGTGATGTAATAAATTATATCAATATGGAAGGAGGCTCTAAGAAGGCATATATTTTTCTATTATTAATTTAAGAACAATTTTCAATTGGGCTGATGGAAACGAAATTTCAAGGAGTGTTGAGAAGATAAAAACGATTTTAAGTACTGGTTACATTATAAAATGTGCAAAAATATGGAAAAAGTACAGTGCCGGTGAGGCCAACTTGACGATTTATTGTATGAAGACGTCATATTACAATAAACATCGTGTAAGAAGTATTCAATTAAGAAAAAATATTGATTACACTATCGACTGTATAATAGATGGTAAGAAATGCTGTACGTTTTAGCAGTTGATTTAATTCCTCGAGACAAAAGTTCGGGCATTATAAAGTCTCGAGTAAATTTGCGTGACAAATACCTCGAAAGCTTTGATACGTATCAATATATGTATATAGTATATATGTAAATGTACGTAATCCACAAGACGTTGTTAGTCATGAGAGAAAATTACCGATTGTCACGAGGGTAACAACAATTTCTCACTCCGCGAGAGCGTTCTTAGGAAATGTGGAGAGTGAGCTTTCGCAATTAGGGGTAGGAAAGTTGGCTCGTCGCGGCGTCCTCGTTACAAAAGTTCGACCCGAGAGTGAACCGCATAAGAAGAAAGACGGAGAAAGAGGAGGAAAGTAAGAGGAGAAGAGAGAAGGGTTACTGCCCCTGGCTCGACCTACTCGCACCTCTGGGGAACACGTGACAAAGTTCTTTGAGCTTTTCTTACTCGGTGGAACGAGACAAACGTGGGAGGAGGGGGGAGAGAGAAAGAGGGAGAAGGACTGGAGAGAAAAAATCCAAGCAAAAGATGGAGACGCAAAGAGACCGGACGATCAAGGCGGACCCGGGGGCTGCATTTGAATAAGAAAGGACTTGGACGCGTAATAACGGCCTCAGCAGCACCCACGCGATTCCTCGTCTGGCCCGTTTTCGTTTCTTCTTCTTATTCTTCTCCTTCTCTGTCCTCGTCATCACCACGACTCTCACCAGCAGCCCCTCATCGCACACTCTTTTTTTTTTCCCTCTTCTTATACATATAATATGCCACACTCGACTCTCTTTTCACATCTTTTTTTTTTTCTTTTTTTTCTTTCATTCTTTCTTTTATTATTCTCTCTCTGCCAGCCAATCTCTTAACTTCGCTATGGCGATTCGTCGAAACTCCATGAAATATCCCCCTGGAGAAATCGACGTATGTCCACATACGGTAATCGAGAATTCAAGGATCTTTGTTATCCAGAACCAGCGGACTGAGAAACTCCGCTCTATTCCCGAGACGAATATTCAAACTCTTTCCCGTAGTCGCAGAATTGTGATAAAATATTTACATATATATGTATATTTAAGATTAATTAAGAGATTTAAGGACTGTTATATCAATCGATAAAAAGATCGATTCGAACAATCTTTCTTTTTAACTAAAAAAAATGTTTTCGCCATTTCATTTTATATTTTCTCGCATTTTGACCAACTCTTTTCCCTTTTTTTTATTCTCAACTATGA
>JABMBV010011086.1:0-18019 GCA_018906735.1 Mesochorus sp. PSUC_FEM 10030011
AATTTAAAAAAAAAAATTAAAAAAAGAAAACAATTTAAATCGCCACCTTCTATTTAATGAAAGTGAAATGTCCAATACAGGCATCGCTCGACAATGTCAGTTGAAGCTTAACATTTTTAATAAGCTTAAAATTAATTGATTACACGTGACACGTAAACATAAAATAACAAATTGCAAGTAATTAGCCAATCGTACGTGATATTGAAAATCTAGTAATTACCCAATTATTGTTTTTTTTTTTTTTTTTTTTTACAAACTCGAGGTACATTATGTGACTCTTATATATTTCGCCCTCTTTTCATTTTCATCGTCATCACTTGCATATGTATATACTGTGATATATACAAATAATACGTATTATATACGGGAAAAAAGAAAAATGCTCGAGGCCCTCGCCGTCCGCGCGCATATACATCTTCGGGGGTAAGATAAGAGTCTTCGAGAATTGTTGGAAAATATATTTATCTCGGTGTGATAGGAGGGAAATCCCAGGTAGATGTATATATGTATATATTTATTTATTGCAAGTATGTATATATCGCGTGTTGTCATATATATATCGTTGTACTTCTACTGCTGCTGTGCTTCGTATTGGGTTCTCGTGGAACAGTGGAGTTTGGCCGTACATCACTGGAAGATAAAACTTTTGCCACGCTCTCGTTTTTCTCTGTAGCCATGAGAGAGAAACAAGAGCAAGAGAAATATACGTTAACCCCGTGACAGTAGTGTACATGTATATTTGTGTGTGTATATATGTGAGTGTGTGTGTGTACGGTCCAAAAGTTCTAAATAAGCGAGAACTGCCGAGAAAACGACGACGCACTTTGAGAAGCGACTCGCAGACTCAAGCCAACGAGAGACTTAGAGAGCTGCGGGAAAAGTAAATCGTGATTTAACGTATATAGAAGAGATTTATATAATACAAAACAAAAGTTTTTGCTCCGATGTCCGAGAGCATTTGGCTCGTGATTATTCGCTTTGTAACTTTTGAAACTTCGTATATATTTATATGAAAAGAAAAAAGAATAAAAGGAAACGAGTTTTCGTTAAAGACACGAGAGTGATTGATGAAAAAACGTAGAAAGGTAGAGAGAGAGAGAGAGAGAGAGACTAAAATTAACGTACAAATCATTTGAAGAGATCACTGGGAGGTGCCCGAGTTTAACAGCCTCATTAAATAAAAATCTACGCAAGTCGGCGTAATACAATAAATATGTCTATAGAATAGACAAAAAGAAGCCTTATTTACAGGTGTACATTGACCGGTATGACGTTCACATCCATTCAGCGAATATCTCTACGACAATATCGTAGTAAGCCGCTGAGCCAAACACAATTGCTCATTTTCAACGTCTTTTACAACGAGCGGTAAGCTTTCCAATCCGCGCGTATCAAAACGAACAAAGGTTTCTTAGCGTCATTTCTTTTTCTCTTCAACATTATGACAAATGGCTTTCGTTCCTCGCAGCCCTTCGTATTTATCGCTAATAATTCGTCAGCGTCCCGCTGCGTGTGCTTAGCGTCGCGCCCACTCACGGGAATCCATAATTTATGTCGTCATCATATATTACATTGCTCCGCACCGTAGAATCAACGATAAGAGATCGGTCAAAGGCAAATTAGTCAAAAAATCTTAATTGGCGTGGGTGTCTTTTGAAAATTGTCAGAACCCGGCATTACGATCATTATTTTTAGATTTATATATACATATATATTTTTTTTTTACTTTTTGTGACACGCGTACATGATTTGCTTATGCGTTCTACACTTTGTACGACAACCAGGTGTCGCTTTTGGTAAGGACTCATTAATAATCGTAAATACTGGTATATTGGAAGCTGACGGACGAAGCTTAAGAAATATGGCGGACAAAATAGTGCAAAATAACATATATAGACTTATAAAGCCTGTGTAATTTACACATTTATATTAGTATGGTTTTCTGACACCAAATATCATATCATCATTTTTCAATTTTCAATAGATTACACTCAAAGCTTCTGAGGGTCATAATCTGTATATGGAACTAGACAAATATTTGTATATGATAAATCGGTGCACATTCAAACCAACTGTACAAATTATCACTACACCAAAATATTGAAAAAAATAAAAATTTAGTAAATCTAGACAATCTAACATTATTATACCTAAATTTGAGTCTTTATGTAGATTACACAAGCATATTGTGTGAAGTTGTATCCGATAAAGAAAACTTATAACTGCTAAAAAAATTAATTAACGTTTGGAATTGGAAAACAGTATAAGATCCAGGCAAAATGTTGTGGCGCGCAGTCTTGTATCGAGTGTTATCTATACAATAGACACGATAAAGATCAAAGTAGGCACGTAAACAGCAGGAACAGAGGTAACACGACATGAGTTTGAATATAGACATATAGATACCAACGTCAGAAGTAGTGGAACGAGGATTTTTGCATGGACAGAATGGACATGGAGTCACTAAAGGCTTGGCTGTTGCGGAGCGAGAGGGAGACCGAAAGAGTCCCGCACACTGGTCGATCTCGGCTATCCGCCCGCGTAAATATAGTCAACAAACAGCGGGGCATCAGACCGTTCAGCCGGAAACGCGTCATGGACCGCGAGTCGGAAATTGGACATCGCGGGCTTCAGCCTATAAGGGCACTTTGAACGAAATCGTATGTGTTCGTTTTTGCGTTTGTTATTTTTTTTTTTTTTGTTAGCATTCTTTTATTCATTTTTTTTTCACACGCCTACGTTTAATGAGACGAAAAATGGAGTGCTTTAAACAGAAAATTCGCGTTCGAGTTCATTCAACCTGATATCGGCGTAGGTGTACTTGGTTTTATTTCTTTAGACAGAGGGTAATCGTGTACAGAAGAAACTATGAGGTCTTTCAAACAGGATCTGCGTTTTCGTCGGTTCAATTATATGCAGAAACACTCCAGCTCAAATTTTGATGCTTCGCGTATGTAGAATATACGTGACAATAATAATAATAATACCACAAATTCCCATATAGCATTGAAATTTATAAGTTTGTGTACGCTGTCTCGTAGGATCGTAAATAGTTTATAAAAATTTACGAAACAATTTTGCCAAGTTTTATATCTCCGTGTATATGCGTGTTATGTTTGTGCATCGATGATTGAACAAACGTATCTCGAACACTCGTGCGCACATCATACGTCCTTGTGTCGCTGAACCATCGACATGGAAATATATAGAGGAGTAACGACGTGGGGGATATATACTTGTATACGTGCGAGATCGAGCACGAAAGGGGAGAAGCGTCGACAGGTTCGATGGTGCGAACAAGATCGTCAAAGAGCAAGGAAGCCGCGCTATTACACAGATATATGCAAATATGTATATATGTATATATATATTTATATCCGTAGCTTATCTCTTGGTATTCTACACTCTGTCTCTCATCTCATACTGGCGAACGATTTAATTCCCCGATTCTCCTGCAGACTGCACCCAGTTATAGCAGCAAAAGCATCAGGACCGGCTGTGTCTCACGTTTGCTTTCCTTTCTCGCTCTCTCTCTCTCTCTCGTATTCCTTCTCTCCTTCTTAAAATTCTAGCTTCTCATCCGTAAGTCTGGCCTGCGAAAAACGATTCAAGTATCTTAATACTCCTCCCGGTCTTTCTAATTTCGTAGCTTCGCTCGAGCGTTATATATATCGCAGAAGTGAACGAAAGCTCGCGGATAAAATCGTAATTCTCACGCTCACGTAAGTTGAATACTAAATGGGAAGAGTGCGAGAATGTTAGAGTGCGGGATTTCACTTTGGCATGTCGTAAAGTTGGAATACCAAAATAAGTGACAACTGTTTCGGCGACCATCTATAAAAATAGCGTTTGAAGATTTTTAATAAAACATTTAATAGTTTGTATTTGCATATTCAAATTATGAAATATTTTCTTAATATTCCAAAACTATGAAAATATATAGGGTTGGACCTCTATAAAAGTTTAATTATAGAAAAAGAATAAAAAATCTACCATCTATAAAAAAAAAGAACAACGAATCTAACGTTATAATTATAGATGAAATTATTGTTCGTACTTTGCACAATGTCATACACGCGGAGTAACGGCCTCACGGGAGATTATTACCGTTTTGCTGTCGTGGAGCTAATATAGTATAACGCGAAATGACAATAATGCTTGAATCGCTTTATCACAGACACGCGTTGCACCGCTGCTCTGTCATTGGCATCAATATACATATATATATATATATAATGTTGAGAGAAGCCAGGCTGGCAAGGTCCCTCGAATTTCATCGTCCAAACGTCAATTGGCCGGAGCCGATAAACCGGGGAACCGGTCGCTGGCACGATCGCGATAATTGCTTTAATGCGGCGTAGGTGGTAATGCAACGAGAGAGAATTGCATCGGTGCAACAGACGAGACTGAGAGAGAGTTCTATACGCGTGTGTGGTGGCTGGTGCTGACGGTTCTGCGCAGACCTTATATCATTCTCTCTCCCTCTCTTTCCTCCCTTTGGCCTGAGCCCCCCCCCCGTATTGCAGGGATCCTCCAAGTGGGTTCATCGATTGCTATTATGCTCGCAGTTCGTTATTCCCGATGCAGATCTCGTCCCAGGGCTACGCGCTGGCACTGATATATAAAGTACCAACCGCAACAAGATAAAAGGACGGAACCGCCAGAATTTTAAATGTCAAGTAACGCGGATTACGGCTTTTTGCTCATTAATAGTCGCGCTGCACACAAACACACACACACACACACGTGCGCTTACTCACACCTAAATCGCACTGTCAACCGTTCGCTCGAGTGCTATGTATATATATGTTCGTATTTTTCTCTCGTTTCTGCAGCAGCGCATTACGTGAATATGTGCATCCTGTCGAGTCCACATAATTGATTGGCTCGCGCGGTTCGTTATGACAGCAGGGCGTCTCATTAAGATGCGCAGTGCGCGAGTCGTGCTCGCGCCCGCTCGTTTGTTCCACCGAATCGAACGTGCTCCGTCATATAATGTAGTTCATGTGCAGGTTTGTACTCTCCCTACGTATATATATATATATATGCGTTGATGCGCATATACATCCACGTTCCACGACAATCCCGCCGGGACCTGCTTCGATGGCCACGCCAAAAAGACTCACATTTACGCCGAACGTGTGGTGTGCCCACACTCACCGGCTTAATGGCCGAAACGAATTGGGACCCCGGGCGCGAGACAACCGAAATGTCGCGAAAATCTTCTCGGTTTTTTTTTTTTCCTTTACGCCACCCAAAGAGTTGACGCTGGGAGGACACGAGATGCAACAGGGAGGGGGAGAAAGGAAGGATATGCGATTTCACATCGCACCGCATTTCGGTGTGTGATGCTTCGCTGCTTTCCCGTGTGCATATATCCTATGGAGACACTCTTGTCGACGCATTATCGTCAACAGATCGCAGTACTCTCAGCATCACGTGTCTCCATACGTGGATTAATGTCACAGCTGCCATACACTTTTTTCTTTCTCTCTCTCTCTCTCTCTCTCTTTTCCTCTGCTCTTATTGGGACTTGGGGCAACGACCATACGTACTGATATTTATATATATATGCATATAAAACTAATTATACGAGCCAAGGAACGAGATTGATGCGCGGATGCGCGAGCTAAATATCGTCGGAGAGCAAAGTCCTACGGCTAAAGATTAAAAAAAATCTTTTCTTTTTCTCGAGTATTTCTCTTAATTTTTTTTTTTCTTCTTTCGTAACACATACAACAACAGTACTCTTTTAGTGAGCGATAGCAAGTAAAAAGCTGGCGTTAAACTTGAAGCTAAAAAGGCATTAAAACCCCCAGACGCAGTGGACTATCGAGCGTAGAGCATGTATGTATACACATGTGTATACAAAATGAGACTATATTTTTTAGTCTAGAATAGAGCGTGTCGGGTTTTTTTTTTAACCACAATGTAACGTGTGCTGGCTGCATCGTTCTATAGAGAACCCTTTCGCGTTCTTTGATAGCAAAAGGAAGAGAGTATATAAGGCCCCGCAGGTAGCGCGGTAGTTACATGTATAAAAATATATAAGAGCGTGAGTTTCGTACTTGGTGAACACTCGAGCGAGAGAGCTTAAGTGCTCACGCACAGACGAGACTTTTGGCGCGGTGTATATATATATACAGTGGGGATAATACTCTTGGGGATCTTCAAAAAACGGAGCGGGGTAAAGAGGAAGAAAAAAGTAAGAGTTAAAAAAAAAGAATGCATAAGAGATAAAGTCTGGTTGGGTGCTCACACATAGCCGCACCGACGGGAAGATTGGATAAACTCGGCCCGGATTTCTCATTAGGAAAGTAAACTCTCGGATACACACTTATATATATATTATATATATGCGTACGGTAAATACTTCGGTCCCAGGTAAAATAATACCGAAGAATAATCTTCATTTTCATTCAGAATTTTATTCATCCATTTATAGTTGGAAGCATCTCGAAAGAGTATATACTGAAAAAAAAGAAAACCCAGCTTAAGAAATGATAAATTCGTACGTATATGTGTACAGAAGTCATACAAGTTATTACCGCAAGTTAAATTCGCAGACTGAGAAAATCGCAATACCTTGTAGCAGTGCAATCCCCATTATATAGGATTGATCGATCGATCTGTCGTTGTCGAGACAAAAACGTATCGTACGCATATAGTATATATACACGCGCAGAGTCACATTGGTTATGATGTATAAGAAAGCTAGAGAGGGACAGAGAGAGAGAGAGATGAAGAGATGATGGGAGAATGTAAGGAAAAATTCAAGACGCAGAATCGGTTAGCGTTTACAAGCTCTCGTACGGGTTTCGAGATGCCGGACCAGCAGAGTTTGTCCGTTCTGGCATCAGTGGTGGGATCTCGAATAGATGGGCGAACAAGGGATTATGGTAGTGGGGTGAGACGCGGACACGGGATGCGCGAAGAAACGAGAAATATTGCTCATACGAAAGAAGGAAAGAGGGAGAGAGAAATGAGAGTCGCGAGAAAGAGACGATGAGCAGCATCCATCATCCAGACGCCAGAGGATTGCAGAATGTACGAGTGTGAGTAAGAGAGCATGAGATGAGTTGGTGGGTTTATATGCTTTCGTGCATGTGGCTGGACTTTTGCTTATGTTGCTGCTGTGACAACCGACAAGCAGCCTCATAAGCGATCTACCGGTCTTCCTGACTTCTCTTCCTCGAGTCTCGGGACGCTTTTGCAGATTTTCTCATTCCTTTTTCTCTTTCTCTCTCTCCATATCGTAACCCCCAAGTGAACAGAACGAAGTACCAACTGTCTGGCTCGTTTCTGCGTTCATATAACGATACGCCTACCGCGCGGTCGCGCTTGTTGCTAAAGATTTCGCTGCTTTAACTGATATGCCGTTCTTCACACAATCTGGCGACTGTTTTGCTCTCTGCTTCGCGGTTACACGTTACACGCCATTAGGCAAAACTCGTGTTACCTCGCGCGGCTGCGAGGAGATAGACACACACACACACACACGTGCATTGATACGCCTCGACGTTCGTATTATAAAGGAGAAGAGGACAAAACCCAAGTGAGATAAAGGGAGAAAAGGTCGTAGGGCAAGTACATAAAGATTCACGCAGCGGTAATAATAATATATAATATGCGTAAAAATTAAAAAAAAAAAAAAAAAAAGAAATACTTATACAGGTACGCGCCATAATAGAGCGAACGCAACAAAATTCTCAATGATTGAAACGATCCTTTGGAATTTTCAAGAGATTACTCGTATAATATAGGCGTGAGTGTAAGAGACAAAAGATGAGGTACGGTATGGTCGAAGGGGAGAAAAAAAAATCATGAGTGAGGTAAAAAAAAACCTTATAAAAGAAAATATATAGAAAGATGTAGTGTACGAAGATTCTTTTTTTCTCGATGAAATATATCGCTACTGGTCAGCGAATCTTTCCTTTCTCGCGGATTTTCTCCTTATAATGCATGTCCACGAGTTGGTTGCATGAGCTCAGCAGCACGTATGGTGTGCTCGTTGATGACCTTTGTACCGGGTTATATAGAAGAAGTCTCTACCGTCGTTTAGTATAAAATGCATAATACACACGATAATGTAAACGCGCGGTTCCCAACCGCGACACCCACGCCAAACACCCACAACCCTTTCGATTTAACGAGCGATCATATCGATATGCAATGTCGTGTGTGTGTATATATTCACATATGGTATATACCAGTCTTTGGACTTTAGCAATCTGCGATATATTCATTTCTATATTGTATATATGCGCACAGACAGAAATACCGGAATCACTTTGGCATTAAACGTCTTCCAGAACTATGCTTATTTCGTGCTAAATAGAAACAACTCCGTTCCTAAGGGAAATAAAACGTTCGTACAGTCAACTACAAATGCATTTTGCATTTAATGTTTTTATTAATTTTAATTAGGAGTTGTATACAAGTTTCTTAACTCTTGAAATTCCGTGTGAATGTTTTTTTTTGTTAAATGTTCATGTCAAAATATATTCAATATCATCAGAACGGTATTCGTTTGACTTAAAGGATAAATTTCTGTAATTACAGAAAACTTTCAATTTTTTCTCGTTACTGTAACTTCTAAATTGTTTATATTCAATTTTGATGGGTTGCAGCATGATTTTATAAACAAAACGTCTCGCAAATACGCAATATTCGTGTCTGAAAGAGTTAGTACGTCTGTGGATCATCCCACCTCGCAAAAATTTCAGAGTCACGAATTCTCTATATGCCGCGCTGTCTTTTATTCTTTGGCTGCCGCCGCCCCCTTTCATCCTTTTTACAACCCTGTAAACCCGTCCCCACTGACGGTCGACGACGATGTCGAGTATAGGAAGAGCGAACGCGAAAAGTTTCCATCTCGGTAAATATTTGTAGACAAGAATAACGGTAGCTCGCGGTCATTATTGGGACATTTATTGGTTCCCGTCGACGCCAACTGGAACGTATGCCAACCGCGGGTATACACACACGAAAAACCGAGCGTATATTCGTTTACGAGGAGATCTTGCTAAGCTTAATATGTTGGTACATATATTTTCCCCAAAGATATCTTCCCTCTTCGTTTTTCTTCTTCTTCTTTTTTTTTTTTATTTTTTATTTCTCTTTTTACTTTCATCTCCTTTGCGTTCTCTCGCGGCGATTCGAGCCGAGCTCTACACTGGCATGTCGCTCATTCTCGTGTGCGAACTCCGCGGCGAATAACGCTCTCGGAATAGCTTTAACGCTCGCGACCCCGCGGGTGACGAGATCGGTGGGTTATTCGAGAGTCTCGGGTGCGACGCGAGGGCCGGAATGATGCTGACGGTGTCTGGTGTCTGTGTGATGCACTTTACCAGTTTTCTCGCTGTTCATATATACACATGTACACAAGTACGCACATATATATATATATATACATATATATGCGCTCGTGAGATTGCATTCTCGAAATAGAAGACGACGAGCATTGTCACAAAGCTTATATAGATCGCGTCTCTATGGCGCAGGATCACGATACTAAATTGTCACGCGCGTCAGATAAATTTTTCTACTCAAACCCATTCATAAAATTATCAGAGTAAAATCCGTGACATTACAACACTGATTTATTTTCCTGCGAGCTACTTGTTATATAAACATCAGAACAATTACAATACTTATATATTCATGTATAATTCATATCGGGGAAAATATAAGCGTTCTATGCGCGATGTTTAATTGCTCAATCGATTCTTACGTTCAATCACCCATTGTATTTAAATACAGTGAAATTCATATTACTTCGAGATAATTAGTGAAAGTGCCTGAAAAATAAAAATAAAAAAGTCGCAAGACGATGATTCGGAAAAAAAAGTATTAAAAAAAAAAAAAAACAATAAAATAAACGTGACACTTTGACAACGGAACTTTCATATATTATTCTCGAAGCAATCGTAATTAAAGGAGACTATGCAACGCATCTATCATGTGTTTGTTGCAGTGGCATCAAAATAATACATAAATGTCTATTCGTTATATACCACTCTAATTGTATATATTTATATTCGTGTGTGAATGTTCATGTATGCGTGTGTATGGGTGTGTAATTAGTATAGTGTAGCACAAAGCGGACGTTCTCGAGGGCTTCCGCGCTCGCGCTTTTGCACAGTAAGAATTATTATCGTTGTTCTAATTATAATGGCTCACGGGCCTGAGGCCGAGCTCGGGTCCTCGCAGTAGAGAAAACCTAAAAAAAAAGAGACCGAAGACTGAAGAAGGGAATTTTCTATTCTCTTTTATCGCTCTTCTTACTCTCTCCGAGAGCAGTCTCTTGTGAATATTATATACATATATATATATTCAAATGTGAGCATATATATATAGTATACGAACGTGCAAGCAACAATTCTCTCTGCACTCGCGGGCTCTGTACCGGTCTTATTCTTTCTTTCATCTTACTATTCATCTTCCATCTTTCTCGTTCCTTCTGTTCTTCATATATACATTATCTCGCACGTACGGGTACTCTACTCTGTTGCCCAACGGGCACGCGTCATTATCTGGAGCGATTCTCCGTGTGCCCAGCCATATTTTCCTTCCCTTCTCTCTCTCTCTCTCTCTCTCTTTTACGTACGATCTACCTCGCTTTGGTAATAATGATATGCGTTGTACTGCGGGAGCTCACGAGCATGGATATATGCACGCATGATAACTGCGGGTTAAAAGAGGATAAGATTGTTGAAAAAATAAAAAATGGTTAAAAAAAACTACGCGTTAAGTAAAGCGAGTGTTTATATGCGGCGCCGGAACCACGAGAATGTGATGGCTCTCACTCTTTTTCTCCTTCTCTTTGGCGCTACACACGCCGAGACGACAAAAAAGTAAAAGCCCCATAGCAAGACACATGCAATTGCTAAATAATCGTTAGCTCGAGGCGCATACAATCGAGAAATCACGAAGTGACGAGCAAGTGAGCTCCTTACACGTACTTGCATTATTTCTCGTTTTACATTCTGCATATAAAAAGACCAATTACCACAAACATGCATTTCCTCCGAAACTCTTCATTGCTATATATAGATATATAGAGGCCGAAAGACTTTGCATAAGTAAAAAAGTGGCACAGGGTGTGTGAACGAAAGAATCTTCAATTTCTCTCTGTCAATCATTAATTATACATTTTTTTGAGATTCTTATTTTTTCAAACTTGTACTTATTCTTAATACCAAAAAAGTATGGATACATTTTTCTTAGATTTATGAAAAAAAAATTTCATTGATTTTGTGACGAATTCACAAGAATTTTCTTGCCTCAATCACTGCCTCATTTTATTATTACCATTTGATCATTATTTTTGACGACTTGGTGTAACCTCAAGAGGATATAAAAGATCGTTCATTCTCTCTTTTTCAATTCTGTCTTAGTAATGTAAAAGCCCGGTTATCGATGTCAATTTTACGGCCAAGATTTCCGAAGCCCGGTGAAACTCGAGCTTTTTGTCTGGATTCACTTTTTATCCCTTTTACTCATTTCCGATAGAACGTCCATTTGTAGGGGATGGTGAAACATATAGGGTAAAGAACTTTGACCCATGATATCTTGCATCGCGCGACAAAAAGTTTTCTCTGCAACGACAGCCTCTTCCACGACACATGGTGTACATAGAGAATTTTATATTTTATATACTATACGTACGATAAAACTATATATGAACGTATACGCATTATATAAATTGAGGAGTTTAACCACATCGACGTACGAATCACAATCGTACATGTATCGATACACACTCACACACACACACACACTTTTTCATTCTTTCCCACCAACTTTCCCCAAAACGATACTCAAACCGGCTGACAAATATTCGAGAAAAACGACGAGTCGTCAGTTGCTACGTTTAAATGCCTTATATTTGTATATATGTATGAATTTCTCCCTCGTCTCTTTTCTTCAACTAATATATATATATATTGTACGCTCCCTGCTAGTCCGGAAACTCAAGCGATCCATTTGGCGGAGTGTCACACATCCAACTTTCGCGTGAATCTTCAAACTTTCCGGTCGCTCATAGGCAGACAAAAGAGGGATGACAACGACAGCTTCTCCTCTCTAATACGCAAAAGGATGTGACGTGTCGTTATAGCTGCTTCATGTATAGGCCATTTTGTGAAGAATTTTCGAAAAGTTGTTTAATTTATAAATGATCGTTTTGAGACATATATAAGGGACATTGAAATACTGCTGAAGTGTTAAATCTCTTTGAAAATTAAAAAAAAATGTCTAAAATGAGTAAACTCGAGGATCAATATAAAATAATTCATTTCAATCTAAATTTAATAAGAAAAAACGAAAGTTATTATTGAAACACAAATTTCTTCAAACTCTAATGACAAATTTTAAACTTAAATACATTTCAATCAATTACCATTATAATTATTAGTTGCTAATTTTTGTACCTTCATTTTTTTTAATAACTGTATGTCTAAACGATGAATAATCGAATGTACAGCCATGAATCGCGTAAAAGCTCACGCGCGAAACAAATCGTGTTTGGAACAGCGTTTCACGTTCGAATTGCAATGGTTGTTAGTGGGTTTGTATTCCCTCTAGCACATAGAGAATGTTGACCAGGGGTCTTTTCGTCCGTATCTACCCTCGTTTAGTCACAAACAGTCTAGCCGCGTCTGTTATGTAGCATTTACAATGACAACGTGCCGAAATAGGGAGGATAGTTTGTGTTACGCGCTAGAGACAAAATCAAAGGCGTGTGTGTTTGAACACAATATCCTGCGGAGGTTTTACAGGGAACAAGAGACGCGTTCGACTTATCGACGCGTGGCACCCGTTGCTGCAGCCCCGATATCTCGTCTCCCATTCCCTTTTAGGGCTTTTTTCAGCGATGCATTCGGCGGGACCTGTTATAACGTTGCTGCTCTTTATAGGTAAAAAAAATTCGTATCCCTTCCTACTGAATGTCTCTTCATCATTGGTTGTTTTTCAATATCCCTTCCTCGATATGTCCACCAAAAATACATCAGTGTGGGCAAAAATTGTTATTTAAACATAAGCTGCAAAATTTCTGACTGTGCCACAATTTTAGGTGAAATTTGGTTGAATCAAATAAAATCATTTTCTTAGTATCATCTAGATGAAAAACCTTTTTTTTATATTTAGAAAAAAAAGTGTTTATATTGATGAAGCTTTTACTGTTGAGTATTCATATATATATGTAGGAGAAATTTGACCAGAACGAGACGATCGGACATTCAATTTAAGCAAGAAGGACAGAGAAAAATGATGTACAGCATTTTTTTTACTCGCTATCTCGCGCAGTTAATCGCATTTCGGTGCTCTTATCGAACCTACGCACACACGGAACCCGCCCGTTTGAGAGCATTGAAGCATATAAAAAGCGACCCCCGGCTTGGAAGCGAAAATGCCCCGGCGAGTGAAAATCTCTGCGGTGAAGTATATACGAAGGGATGCGAGCAGGAAGCGCAGTGAAGAGAATGAAAACGACACGAAGAGAAGGGTGGAATAGATCGGTTTTTTTAAAAGAAATATATCGTGATTGGAAACTCCGTTCTCCCTCTACCATGTCTCTCCACGAGATGGAGTAAATTCAGTAATAAACTTTTCCGAGAAGCTTTTAGCTACCACTGCCGCTAATTAAAGAGATAGCAGAGGCATCGGATGTGTCTGGAATGGATAAAAAAAATCACTGCACGATGTATATATACCGATGGGGTGTCGTTGGTCAAGATAAAAAAGGTTATATACGTATGGCGAGGAAAATGGATGACAGTTGTGAAGTGCCTTGAAGAGAAAAGAAAATGCGAAGTAGGACGTCGGTTGAAAAAGAAAAATGTTGAATGAATGGAGAACCTTTTTGGAATGGAGATGCTAACGAACCATACGGGTACTTTCGTTAGCGGCTAGAGGATCCTTAAGAAATTACGGAATTAGTGCTTCTTATGGAGTTAGTGAGAATAGATTCAACAAAAAAAAAGTAAATGAAAAAACGCTGGAAGTAGAAACGGAAAGAAAGTTCGTACGCTCGTCTGTGTTCCTTTGGGTACTAACGAAATTCACCTCAACTTTTCACGTCAGTCTTTCTCCTGACGTTAGTTTGCAACTAAAAAAAAATCTGCTTAAAAATCTCTGCGCTGTACGATAAATACGATACAGTAAATTCTCCCTTCTTTTTTCCTCTGAACCCAATTAGTCGTACGTGGCGACAGATTGGGCGACTCATGTATTTTTTATCACGGTATATAAGTTGAGAAAAAAAAACTGAAATAAAAATGGACTCGATCGTTGTGCAGTTTCGTGATCAATCATTTTTGCGCCCCCGACACACGTTTTCCAAAATTCGTCACACACGTTTCTAATTTCATTTCTTTTTTATGCTCTACTCACTCTTTCGCTCTCTCTCTCTCTTTCTCTCTTTTTTTTTTACTTGTAACGGAACAGCAACGTGCTGGGTGGTTAGTGATGCGGTCGCGTGTCCAAAGTGTCAACGACGAACTCGGCGCACAGTCGTTGCACCCGCAGGCAATTAAGAAAGTTATATGAACCCTCGTGCCAATTAGGCGGCAAAGAAATATAACGATGCAAGCCCGAAAGAACCGGAAAGCAATCGTGCGCGCATAAATCTGCAGTATCGAAAGGCCATTCTTGAGATTATATATGTATGTATATATACGTATATATATTTTTTGTCCCAGAGATGCAGTCACTGACCACTTAGTGTGGGTAGAAAAAAATAATATAGTACGAAGAAAAACCAAAACTCCAAGAAACAGTTTGTTAGATGGGATCATGTATTTTATTTATATTTGCAACTTTATTGTTATGCTTCGTAGTTTGTATATCGTCGATCCAATTACAGTTAATTTAAAGTAAATTATAAGTTTGACAATTAACCGAATACTTTTTATTTCATATGAAAACGACACCCCAGCAACGTGACATCACTTTTCGCAAATTTTTTGCGCAATTTCCAATGCAACAAAAATATATCAAAAAATGGGACTGAAACACGCGTTTTGCAGCTGTTAGGATACACCGATAGAAAAAAGGATCTCCTCCGGTGTCCCCGTCACTTGGTCAACCTCGTTTACAACAACGGGTCGCCATTAGCGAGGACGTAAAGCCATTTTGTAAAAATTACTGGAGCAAGACGACCGTACCGTAGAGGGCAAAAAGGGGCCTTTCAACCCCTCCGTGTCTGTCATACACGTTAGTGCCGCCTATATATCTGCCGTATCTGTACTTTGGCTCGAATCCACGCGAGCTCTAATACGCGCTCGATTTCCCATATACATTGCCACTATTCGCGTCCTGCTCCCAAGGGACTGCAGAAATGCACTACTAATGGCCGAACCGTGTTGCATTAGAGGATTAATGCAGTCTGCCCACGTGGCAAGCGCGAGCCCAAGGATGAACCCCGAAAACGTTGCGCGTATATAGATATACAATAAGTTATCGAAAATCCGTGCGTTCACAGCAACCCTCGCCGATTGTTGTCTCTACCCATTTTTTTCTCTCTAGTTCTTTCATGAACTTTTCCATAAGAGGATTAGATCGCAGTCATTGTTACGGAAAAAATCATAATCACAATCTTGAATATAATAAATTCTCATATATTTATAAATCGATGAAAAATAAAAAATCTCGATAAATATTAATCATGAAATCCATAAAATTATCAATAAATAAAAATAAACGAATAAAAGAAAATCTATAATTTAGCAAATAAAACAGCTTATTTTGCTAACATATGCAGTTTTGTCTAAAAAAAGAAAAAGGTTGAAGGAATAGCGAAAGAACATTATTAAAAAATGCAACACTGCAGAATTCTCTATTTTCTGTCAATCTTATCGATCGTTGAAAGCTCGTTGTGCATGTTGTTATATTATGAATGTACGTAGATGAGTATCACGATCAATAAATGTTTGTTGAGAGAGAATGTACGATGGAATAAAAAAGAAAAATGCGACACGACAACAAGTCGTCAAAAGATTTTATGTAAAATCACATCTAACGATACCCCAACGCCTGACGTGCTAGAGAAATGAAATATTATCGGCCCGTACATAATATCAACGATGATTCAGACGCCATTTCCGGAATTATTATTATCATATATATCTATTATTACCATTATTACTGGACGCAAAGACCATGGTGAAGGTGAATAAGTGTCGGTGCGTGTATTACACATACGGTGAGCGACAGAAGAGAGAGGGGGGTTGAGAGAAACAGAGAGAGAGAGAGAGAGAGAGAGAGCTGGAGTGGTTTGCCGAGGAGCGATTTACAGCCCTATAAAATCAACGGGAACTTTATTGGGTCGTATCGCGAGGTAACGATCCACTCGTTGTCGTCGTCCGTGACATCGTCGCGGCCCGCGGGGGCCTCCAGCTCGACTTCGAGAGCTATGACGACGAGTCTCTCGTAAAAGCTCGTCCATCGCGTACGCTTGAGCGACACGACCTGGTTGTTTGTTCTATGGAACAGGCGTATATAGTTAAACGAGAACATTTTCGAAAGACCAGACTTAGAATCTCATTCATTTCCCCTTTGAGCTCTCTCATCGTCAACGACACGTTAAATTCAACGTGGACAACGTATGAGATGGAGAAAACGCCGCGGCATTGAAAATATCTGTCTAAGGTGTCGGAAGTCCCTTCGAGATTTACTGCCGACATTTTCATCATTCAAACGCTTTCTTTTTCTCTCTAGTTTTTTTTTTCCCCCGCCAATTTGTTTTACACGGGACTCTCATCGAAGAATGAAAGTTTACCGCAGATCGAACACCGGGGCGTGGTGAATCTATTATTTTCACGAATTCAAGGAAGCGAACTTACCCTCTCTCTCTCTCTCTCATTCTCTCTCCCTCTCTGCAATTTAGGGGTACGAGTTTGTGTGAAGCAAACTACCCAGGGCGTTAATTAAGACGGCTGTATTAGCGATAAAGAGGGTGAGAACGACCCCTGTATTGGCTGGACCATTCTATACAGAGGAAGGGGGGCCCCCACAGCTTTTGTTCGCACCGAGAGAGCGTCGGGCAATTCGCCCAAGAGGGGAAAAATCCACCCAAATTGTTCAAAGCCGGTGTTTATTTTGTGATTTATGCGATTGACCATCCCACCCACATTACATCGTACACGTACAGCCGAAATATATATATATTTTTTTTATTCATACACCGTATCGTTACGTACAGGTTGAATAACTGTTAATTTGAAGAAAAAAGAAAACCCTATAATTCTAAATTGCGGAGTCCATTATAAGCTCTGATATTTTACAAGGAAAATATTTCGAGGAAGCATAAGCGTTGATGTACAACAAAATTGTAGTATAAAAAAAAATGAGCAGGGTACCAAAAAAAGTATACTCAAACTGAAAATTTTGAATGAAAACTTGGAGTAAAACTTTTTGTTTAAATAGCTGGAATCGCGAACGAAATATACGCAGAAGAGCGGTATATGATCGAGCTGAGACCGAATAGGACATTCGACAGATAATACGATATCGATTCCGTACATTTATGGTTATCATGTGGTATTTAACCATGACGATTACACCGAGCGAGCCTCGCAGATCGTTAGAGAAGCTTCACAATCGTTATGGCTCGTGTTAAGTGTGGGCATAAGAGCGAAAGAGAGAGAGAGAGAGAAAGAGAGAGAGAGATCGAATCGCTAAAAGGATAGGGCTATAAGGACTATTGCGGAAGACCCGAGCTTACTACAGCAATCGATGGAGCTCTCGATAAGATCCAACAAACGGAGTGCAAAGTGGATGAAAATCTTTCCGCGAATGTCTCGCGAATCGTCAACGTCCAATACATAAATGTATATCTGTCAGTGTGTATATATATATATATATATATGTACCTCGTCGTTCCGAGAAATTTATCTCAATGGATAGTATCTGTTGGAGCCCTGCTTGAAGCCGTTTATTCCTTCGCCTCTTATTTATTCATCGTTTTGTCCGCAAATTATACAACCCGGAAAGATTTCTTTCCCAGATATATCTA
>JABMBV010011087.1:0-28301 GCA_018906735.1 Mesochorus sp. PSUC_FEM 10030011
TTATTCCTGTTTGTCGTATTTGTTATTAACATTCCAGGATAATCGACACTTTTCATAAAGAATTAAGCGCAAAAAGCTATTTTGAATATCATAAATAGTATTTTTTATCTCGAGATGTTCATTTTCACAGTTCAGTCATAGATGCACACGATAATTCATTCATTCTACCCTGCTACGAATTTCCATAATTCGTTTTTTTTTCCTCCATCTCTCATTGATTCCCCGGCGGCTTGAAAGCTGTGCTCGTTGATGCGAGCACATTTTTAATTAAGAAATCTGCGCTCGTATACAACGAGGGACACGTTTCGTACTGAGAATACCAACTCTAACATACATATATATATTATATTGTTTTTTTCATATGCACTCATGTATCCTGACAGACAGCTCTCGCTGTGATTCTCGCTGACGTTTATCTTGAACAGACCATGCAGGAACATGTATCATACGCAGGCATGTAATGTTGACCGGATAGAAGTTTGGTATCTCCACACGTATGTACAACATGTAACACTAAGCCTTGGGCAAATTTCGGCTCCACGATGTTGCGAGATTGTACACGTGTGTGCGTGCCTTCGAGAATTACGTATGCGAGCATCAAACGTTGTTGTATGGAGAATGATGGCATGAAAATACCAAGTGAGAAAAGTACATACACCAAATATATCGGTGATTCCATGCCAAATTAGCCCTTTTTGAAAATCATTAAAATATGAATAATTCAACAATATTAAGAATTAAAAAAATATTACAAATTTAAACCTTAATCCTTTTTATTAGATATTATATTTGCATAACACTTTTGATAATTACACTTTTAAGCTCAATTGATTTGACGACATTTTTTTTTACGATTTCTTACGAGCATATGAACTGGTAGCAGAAAAAAAATAATCTGAAATAGTATTACGTGTGCAGCTTTGTGGATTATGGTTTTTTTTTCTTCTCTGCGAGCCATTGATACACATGCATATGTATATTGCACACGCTCCCGTATATGCAAAATGAGGGATGATGCATCTCTTATCTTGTCGAGAGATCATCACTGGTAATCCTCGACTCGCATCTCCGGCGAAGGCAAAAGATATATTGCCCATGTGTATATATAAATATAATATATATCCATACGAAATATATGGGTATATAAGCCCATTCGGAATAGGTAGTGCGTAAACATTTTTCAAGAGGGCGCCCTGAGCACAAATTCTCAATTATTCAACGCAATTCCTCGTGATTTTTCAATGAAATTTATTAAAATTCATTCGGTGTAACATCGATTATTTTTATTGCAGTTATTTTTTTGCTGAAAGTTTTTGAAGATTAGTCGATTCCAGGGAATGTTTTACGAACGAATGTTGTTCCTGATGGATCCACATAAATAAAAATTTACGACGCATAGTTTTTATTCGCCTTTTGGCAACCAAGTGACATTACGAACGAGAGTCATTTTGAAGAAAAAAAAATGTGTATATATAAATATATAATAATGGCTTTTCGACATCGTTCAAATCGCTGCTCAATTGGGCTCTTGTAATAACATTATTGTCGGACCGTTCATTTTGAGCCTGGGCCAATCCACAAAACTCGTCTGGTATTCCCTATCGTATTCCCTCGCTCTCATCGTCCAATGCAGTTTGCCACTATTTTATACGATCACGTATATAAAAAGGCGTCTTGCAATCTCACTTGATGCGTATAACGATACGACGGCTCTAGAAACGGAAAAAATTATGTTCTTCATCGAAGAGAAAATGGAACATTTTTATATACACGTGCGCTTTGAACTGTTGTATAAAAACGGGTTTTACTTCAAGCTCGTGATTTTTAATATCGTCGATAAATTGAAATGTCAAGCTCACCAGATATTTCCTAGGTAACTTCGATAAATATAAAGAATATTAGGAAATTACGTCGTCTTATATTGATATCATTTTAGCAAAAACTTTTGCATTCAATATTGAATTGATTTTAAATTATTTAATTTTTCGGTTAAAAAATAAATAAAAAATAGTCAAGATGATATTCTTTTCGCATGATTTATCTAAAGAATGTCTCGAGTGTATCTATGGACCCTGGAATTGCGTGCATGGATACTCATCTATGCACATAAGGCTCGAGCGTGTCATCGAACCGATCTGGTCGAGATAGACGCGATTGCATCTTCCGGAATGCAACTCTTGATGCATGCAACGATCAGAGGCGAAGGAGCGAGCGAAAGGAAGGGAAAAAGTAAAAGAGAATCAGGGGGGAGAGAGAAATAGAGAGAGAAAGGGAAGAGAATAGATAGTGGGCGTTCGCAGGAGCATATTGCAATGGAAGGGCTGTGGTTGTGCTTGCAGGATTTCTCGAAACTTTGTTCCTTTTATAGCAAACTTTGAATCACGATAACTCGAGTATTAGATATCGACGATGGGAAATAACACGCACATCCTTTTCTCGTAAATGCTTCCGTTTACTTTTTATCAAGCTTAATTTTGTTCCCGAGAGGATATTTCAAACGATGCGTTATGTGAAAATGTCGGATGCTGCATTTTTGTATACGTTCAATTATTCAGACTTCCTTCCTCTCTCATTTCCGTGCAAATTCTACTTTGCAGTGTTTTCTTATCCCGTAGAAAAGCCATATAGTTTGCATATAATTTCCTTTGTATTTTTGCTCCTTTTGCAGCCTCGGGCTATCCCGTGGCGTCAGAGAAAATCTACGCAATTTCTATGTAGAGGCGGATTATTATTTGCAAAAGAAATGTAATATTTTAGGATTAAAAAACTCTTCCGTCTGATGACATAGTCTGTAGTACGACTGGCTATCAATTGTTTGATTATTTTCAGCTCTATCAATTTATCGATTTTTCTCAGAGTCTAAATACACACGATGCATAAACAATGATATTAACTAATATTTAACATTATTGATAATGATTAACAATATTTACTGTAAAGGAACAAAAAAAAACATTTGTTTGAGCACAGGATTCGTTCCCTAATTATAATTGTCCTATTTTACAAATTGTTTCAAAAAGTTTTCCACTCTCATTATATTGTCCTTTATGGCTTCGTTGATTCGTGCACCGTCACAACTTATTAAGCTTTGTCTTTGATGCTGGTACTATGAACTACAGAGTCACTATATCTCGACATTGCATTCAGCATCAAAGTAATATTCGCAAATTTGCATTTTTTTAATAACGAGCTGCTATTGTCATTAATGTTACTTTCATCATTTATTATATGTTTTTTATTCAACAGACTTGATTCGAGTACCAGCCTCGGATGCTAGAAATTCTATAAAACAAGATAGTATATTTTTTAACAGACAAAATTACAGAAATTGCAAGTGTCAGGTGAAAAAGCAAAAGGGTTTTCTCTTTTCTCATATTATAAATATAATTTTATTTTGCATTATATCCATCCATGACACTGGAATATCTTTTTTCGTGCTCCTCATCATAACTTCTTGTAGAATTTTTAAATTTTATTCTAGTGCCGATCAAAATTACCTTTAATATTATTCTCGAGATAAAAAACGAGTCTCATCTCAAACGCATGGTATTAGTTATAATTAAATACTCTGATTATTGGAATATCAGGATATCATGGAATAACGACAAGAAAACATGATGTAAAAAATCTTTAAAAAAATGTCATATTCTTTCGGTACTTGAGTTTTTAATCGTTGAATGTATCAGTTTATCTATATAATATCAAACATTTAATTATACCACCCGTTTCAGCATCACAATTTTTTCCCTTTCTGTTTTCCTCCATATTTTTTTCGTAAGTTCTCGTTACGATTAATACGTGGCATTTTAAAAGATATTTTTCACCAATTATTTATCCAAATGTTACAAAACATCGGTTTCATCCGAACTACTTGTTTTTATGCGTAATGGCTACTCGTGCATATACACATTATTATGTCTCGCGTCAATTTACCCAAAGTTACGCTTGACCTGGATTCTCTCTGACGTGGTAGTGGGGGCGGTGATGGTAGTGACGAAATTTCGTATAGACCGCACAAACGCGGTGGAAGGAAAGTGAATTGGCGAAGGAAAGGCAGAGAATGAAAGGGCAAGGGAACACCCCGATGAAGATCGTCGTTCGGACGTGTCCCACAGATAATTCGTTGGGAAGTTGAAGCGTACTCCGAACGTTTCCACCAAGAGGCATAAATGATGGGGATGGCGCGATATACATATAAATATATTCGGTTACTCGTGTGCATCTTGAAATGTTGAATATTGGCCGTGAAATTGCAGCAGAAAAGCATATGTACCTGATGGAGGAAATTGAGATTGGACGTAGCTTCTCGATTTACCGAAAGCACAAGAAACGCTTCTTACAGTTTTTAATTTTTTTTAATTTTCGATATTCTTGAATATCGAGATGCCTCATTAAATTTGTGCGTATTAATTAATTTTGATGTTCGAAACTTGAGATACTATTCGACTCGTGTTAGAATCTTATCAAAATGATCCTGAGTTCGGTTTATTTTCAGTAAGTATAGAGTAACGATGTTGAACCGTATCGACAAAGATGATCCTACACCGCATCCAGCTTTGATAATCTCAGTCGCGTTGTAATTACTATAATTAGTAAAGTTTTCCCGAACGTCATAAGTTTATAAGCTCAATTTCATACATGAATTTGCGCTGGATCAGCTTTGGTTCTGTAGGCGTTAAAGTTTGTTATTTTGAGCTGAAAAAAATCATGTCTGATTTCTGGCTCGATTTAACTTGAAAAACTTGTCAATTTTATCGGGTCCCTCGTGTTGTTGCGTGCTACGCAGTTTTCTCGACTTGTTCTATCTCGCGACTTTACGTCGCGCTGATGTCGCATGGAACTGGTTTCTATCCGGGCAAACGAGCGAGGTGAATACGTTTTTTTTTCCGAATGAAATAAAAGCACATGAGAGGGAAGTTTCCTGAAAGTCGTCCCTGTCCAGAGATTGTCATATATGAGCGACTACCAGCAGAGGGCAATCAACTTCACGCTTATTCCACCTCTCTCTCTCTCTCTCTATCTCTTCTTCCCCTTCTTCTTCCACCTTAATCCTTCCACAACCGACCAGTTGTACGAACATTAGTCGTACTTATTCGCACGTTACAGTGACAACTCCCAGGACTAAATGCGACGACTGATGTAAGTCGATAGTGACGATTGTGGAGACTTATGGATCGAAAGCGCAGCTCCGCCATTTTGCAATCTTATATATTATATACAGTACAACTCGCCTGCAACTTGTGGCTTTCGTTTAGGCATTATGATACTGCAGTGTGATAGCTGCACAGAGCAACAACATTAATTTAGCTTAGACCAGCTTCTAAATCACCCATAATTCCTGTATCTATGAAAAACAAATGTGGATCGATTTTATTTTATCCCAGCCAGAAATACCTGTCAAATGAAAAGTATGGTTGAGTTTCATGTACAGGGGAAAGGGATTGAAAGTTCTTAATTTTTATGAGCAGCCTCGGGACAAAATGGATGCAATATCGCTTCTTATCAATGTTGCTCGCGTAACTTGACCGAGCATTTGAGTTTGAGGTAATTTGAATTTTCTTAATTTTTCGCGACACACGCAGCAGTTAATATTCATAGGTTTCAATCCAATAATAATTGTGATCGAGCTGTTGTGTGTATGTGTATATCCTGGGCGAGGCTTAGAAAATTAGTGCCTGATTATCCGTGACTAACGAGTTAAGTAATGTGTGCTTAGACTCGAAAATTGCTGCATGTGATAACTGTGTACGAGCTCACCGAGAGATATATAGGAAGATTGAAACGTTTTGCCGGTGGAAAATCGTTTAATGGCGAAACGTCACGAGAGGGAGCGGCGAGAGATGAGGGAAGGTGGCCGCGATCGGTTCGGAACTTGGGGCAAGCAACGCGCGAGAAAAAAAAATCACTGCTTGGTTTATTATTTTTCATGGTTGACCATATAATTTTATGGTCTTCCGGGTCGAACGGAGGTTGAAGGACGTGTATACTTATCCATTAAGTAAATGTATATACGTAAGAATTTGTATACGCAGTTTTGAATGCTGAAGTTTTACCAGAGAATGTGAAATCTCTTGCCACATTATGCAAATAATCCGGTGACTCCTCGTATAATTTTCCGTCTTATCTTTCTGTCCCGACCATCCTGCATCGACGTAATAAGAGACCGGTATAGACGTTCCGAAATACGCGATATAAAATAATAATAATAATAATAATAATAATACCGATCATAAATTAAGAGAAATCTCAAAGAAGTTGGGAGACACCATGCGACCCGATACACAACTCGCTCGAACGCTATTAAGTTTGACGATCGATAATTCGCAATCAAAAAGCTTATTAATGTTTCCTTGATAAAAATCTCACCTCGAGAATTAATGAGAAATTTTAATGAAAAATCAGTCGTCTCTTTTTTTCTGTCATGTATCGATGAAAAAAAAAAAAAAAAAGAAATAATCAAACGGCTGCTTTGTCGATCTGCGAAAATATTTTGCGTAGCAATTGCTGCGACTCGACTTGCTCTCGCCTCGTTACACAACGCAATGAAAATGGCCTAGGGCCATTACAAGCACGAGCCAATTACCGGCAAATCATAAAAAAAAAAGTATTGCAATATGTGGGTCTGCAGTTATATGCCCATAACGTTTAGTTGAAATGTCATTTTCAATTTTGTACACTGCCAGACACATTAGTGCAATTCTCGCTTTCTTTCTTTCATTATATTAAAAATATTGTAATTGAATGAATGTTTCGTCACTTGAAAACTTGTATTATTATTCGTGCATTTCGGTGCAACAGCCAGAAATATCACAATAATAATGGCGCGTGTAAAAAGCCCTTTTATTCCGAACTAGATACTTCGATCCTTATCCTAATACTTTGATCCCGAACGTACATATCTCCTCGACGTATCCACGAATCTTTGAGCCCGTGATAAATCGAACAAATGTCGGTAAAGTATGAGAAAATAATAAAACGTACCGTGTATTCCGCGAAACAGATTTTCTTCACACCATTTTCTTCTTCCAATGGCATTGAACGGATTCTCCTGAGATTCTCTGGATCCTCTCATCCTATTATTCTCCTCTCGTTATCACGTCGAAACACTCGTGCTACCGGCATAAATATACATATATACACACAGCGTGGTGTAACACATTTTCTCTGCTTCCAGTTTGCGCTCACGTACGACGCATCGTGTGTCTTTACCCGAGCTCAAAAATAAGAGATGCAGACATGCGTTGAAGGCGCATCTACATTTATATATACAATGAAAATAAGAACATGTGTAAATATCGTTAACTCTATCGAAAAAATAACATGAAGAAATAGTCATCTGCTATAAAAAAATATAATAATAGTCTCAAATGTATGAAAGAAGAAGATAAGAGAAAAACAAAAATGGACCAAAACAAGATTGCAACAAAATGTGTTGTTGAAACAAATGATAGTTGATTCTTAAAAATGATAAAAGATACAAAGTTCGTTTATATTTTTCATCTCTTCTACCAACGGTGTGCGAGATAACGCTGAAAATATTATTTCGCGTCAGCTTTATATCGTTAATATAACCGAGAATACGTAATAAGTAATTTTGATATGACGCTTGAATTTAACTTAACAAGGCTTAGTCCGATTTCCCTTGGTGACTGCCATATAACATACTGGATTTTCTTTTGAGTCTCCCAGCGCCAGGCAATATAGCAAAGACACCTTGTAAAGAGATTCCTCATTAGCAGATCGTGCGAGAGCACACACGGTAGGCGAATCCAGTTTCCCCTGTTGATGTTGCTTCTGCGGCGCGAGATGATGCTGCATCTCTCGTGCTAGGATATGCATGTGTGCCGGCAATGTATATAGAAAAGCCATCGGACGTAAGGTAGCTCGGAGCCTCGAATAGGTCGAGATGTGCATTGGGAGACGTTCACACACACACACACACGGATACTTGTTAGGTAAAAGAAGATCGTGCGAGGAGTCTGTGCACGCAGGCTGTACGAGCGAGGCTCCTGCGAGATGTACACACGACTCTCGCGAGTGTCGGATGCATGATACTCGCGTGTCTCGAATGATACTTCCAAGAAACTCCCCTTGCCCTCTCGCGCCAACCGACGCCCAGCATCTCGCCATCGCCGAGAGAAAGAGAGAGAGAGAGAGTTTCCTGTACACATAGCAGAAACTCGCCCAAGGGTCGGTTAAATTAAAACTGCGCTACCAAATCGCAAAATCGGCATCTTATAAAACGCCAATTGCACTCGTACCGGTGCATATACACACATGCAGACCTTCGTCATTAGAGCTTCGAGGAATTTCAGGGGCATCCGGTGTTCGTAATGTAAATAGGCTCGAACGAATCCAGACACGTATACTTTGATCGTTTCGTCCTTGATAATCATTTCAAGAGGAAAAAGTATAAGGGGCGAAAGAAAAAAAAGTCAATTCTACTTTCGTTTCGACAACTATTAGATTCGTGTCTTATCAATTAAAGATTCTCCTAATCTTTGGCAAAAAAGCATCAAAGTTAAAATGATATTCTTAAAATCATTAACTCAATATTGAGTTTCAATAAATGTTCCAGAGATCAATTTTTTTCAAATTTTTTTCCCTGAGATTTCCTGAAGGAAAAAACACAATAGCGTCGAGCATTCACCTGAGCGATCTTCTCCAAGTTATACCGTGAGTCAACGCGGAGATCTCGAGACTATACAGAACACTTTGTAAGATCGCGTGTTCGTTGCCTGCTAGCGGGAAAACGAGTAAGAGCGTTGTATGTACACGACGAGACTGTCACAGTTGTTCGTGAAACCCGGGAGTGGGGGGAGGAGAGGGGTTGTTGCAAATGCATAAGTCAAGGAAGCAAGCGAATACACAGCGAGAGAATACAGCTGCGATATACTGTCGAGCTTCGGGATCTCTGAGAATCACGAGCTCCTGAGGCAGTCGCCGGGGAGTGGCGGCTACACGACGGGAACGACGTCGCGCGGTGGCGTCGGTGAACTACTACAGCGTTCGCATGACGATATAGACGCTCTAACGTGCATATATACGTCTGACGCACTGGAAAAGTGGAAAGGCATGATCGTATGTACACCTACCGTCATCAGGTGCACGCAAACAAATGCCAGGCCTCACACACGAGAAATGCCATAAGATATTTATTTAATACACGTGTGTATATAGATACCAAGAGCACTCGCTTGCTAGCAAACGAAAGAACGATTTTCCATCTCGATTTTTATAACATTTGGTTCCGTCGTTTTACCATTAATTTAACTCATACAATTTACTTTTTATTTATGTTTTACTATCATCATTATTACATATCATTCACTTTATTCATTTTTAGTATTGCTCCAACTAATAATTATTCATTTATTTTAGTATTAGCAGTTGTTATATTAGAAAAAATTCACTTTTTTTCCTCGTATCGAGGCCAAGTCTGTTCAAATATTTATACTCAAATATGTCTCGTACTCTTTAGTGTTAGAACCAACCCATAATCGATGATTTATCAATTCGTTTTCCGGTTGAACTTCAATTCGACATTTCGTCTATCTTTGCCATAGCAAATTATTGTAAACGAATTATTAGCTCGTGTGTTATCTTTTGATAAAACAAGTCGATGATCCTAAAATAGTAATACACGTCTCTACAAGAAAATATTAAAAAATTAACGTTCTCAAACATCGATTTTTCTCTCACCCGACTGACGAGACGTAACTGAAAATATGAAAAATAAAAATGTTTCTTGACGTCACAGTGTTTGTACACGTTGTAAAGGTCACAGTTCATGGAAACCTCGACTACCCCCGATTACACAAAGTGTGCCAGGGGCTGTGTTTGAATCTCGATGCTGGAGATTATAGATCATGCGGCGTTCACGAGAATCTCCGATCGTGTGCTATTCACTGAGTAATAGCGCTCGAAGTAAAAACGCGTTTCTAGTCGAATAATATAGAAGAAGGAGAGAGCGAGAAACGGAGTAAATGATATCGGCGAATCGATTTTTCATCCCGATATTGGCAATATTCGTAACGCTCTCGGGGAATATAGAGTCGAAAGGATTTCGTATCTTTTCCACGTAAACACATACACAAATGTATATTTCAAGTTTATACATGCGTATAGTTTGAAGTTGATTCGCTCGCTTCTTCCGAGTTTTATAACACACAGGAACGGAAAAACTTTTGGATCTTCGTTACAGATACTTTGGCCAAGTTTCATCGAGCGTGAAGTTTGATTTTTGGTGAGATAACCGAGTTCTCGATGAAACGCGAGAACTTGAAAAATTCTTTGGACAGTTCCGCTGAAGCTTCTTGATATAAACGCCAAACAATCGCCGCATTAACTTATACTTTTAACAATGGAAGTATAATGACGAGTTACGGTTTCAACTTTGAGACAGCTGAGAATATAGACAAGCATATTCCTTAACGATTTTTCATATTTATCGATATTATTCGATATTTATCTATATCTTTTATATATACGAGTAAATACTAATGCATGCGCTCATACTTTCCAAAATATAACAATAAATCACTCGAAAAACTTGATTTTAGAACGATACAGTTCGTTTGCATTGAAACATCGTTCTGGTAATTGGGCACGATATATCGTGCGTCAATTAGATATAATTTAAAAAAAATGGGTGAAAATTTTTTGTTTGTTTAGAATAATAAGCAATTATTATGCAACCCATGGCCATTTACGTGTACTCATATAGCGTTAGCACGATGCTCGTGGCCTCTGGCACTCGATACTAAATAAACCAGTACCCATTATTATAGTGCACTATGTGCATTGGATTTATATATTACACACACACACATATACATACATATGTATTTAGTCTATTCGTCGGCTGCGGTAGTATTTCCTTATTATTTACGATTGCGAATCGACGTCTCGCCTGTGGTTTGTACCGGAGCGTTGTACTCGTTACAAACCGCATACACACGCATACCGACACATACAGATGAACCTTATACGTATAGTTAATTAGTAATTACCTTACGCAGCTCACCCCGAACAGAATCGACCAATATATACCTGCACTCCGCGTCGGACGCGCGTGCACCTGCAAAATCGTCCGACGTTCACATAACTATATAAAAGCTGAAGAAAACCTAGTGCCATATACTCTGTGTCTGAGCGAGAACACTCCGAAGGATAAAGAAACAAAAACGGAGCCCTCGCCATAATTCATTAATTTTTCTCAAATTGGAGGCGCCTCGGTTCTCTTGTTCCCTTACACGTTCATCTCGAGTGATGTATGAATAAACGGACATTCATACCTCATTATACTCGTTCTCGACGTGTGAAACTTTTTTTTTCCTTCCGCAAGTATCATATCAATCCCATATGGTCGGAGAGAATAAATTACTGCGAGTTTTGTTTTTAAGAATGTGTACTTCGTGGTAAAACGATTTCAAAGATAAATTCTTGAAAATTGTCACGAACTTCCTTTCAAAATATACTCATGTATGTGTAGAACTTTTGGGAAGATTCATCAACTTGAAATCGAGATAGTTTATTGTTTAAAATCGTTATAACCTCTCATAAAAATTAAAAAAATTTTTTGTAATTTTGTATGTGTCAATATTATATGATATTCAAGAAAATTCACTTAAATTTTTAGAAAATTATATCTGATGAGTTTATCTTTTCCTTAAAAAAACATTTGACGGAAAAATCAGCGATGAACGAGTGTTGGGAAAAGTAAGGTTTTCAGTGTCTTGAAACATTTTTTTGTCCACCTATTTTGAGCCTCGGATAATCTTGTCAATGGGGAGAAATTCGACCGATCGTTTCTCTCACAATTAAGAAGAACCATTGACGGCACGTCGACTATTCAAAACCGAGAAGATTACGCTGCAGCATCTGAATTCACAGGCAGTATGTATATGTATAGAGAGAGAGAGAGAGAGAGAGAGAGAGAAGCTATGAATATCGTGGTGTATTACACGTGAAAGCCAGACATTAATAGTTTGCCTCTCGCATGTGCTTATCTCAAAGCCGAAGAGCCCCATGTGCCTGTGGTCAGGACTCAACCCTGACCACTCCAGACTATTCCTCCAGTCTCAAGCTCGGCTTCAAGTACACATGTACACATGTATGTACTCACACACACAGAAATTATATTTTGTTGCGTGGCTCTCCAAGAGCTCCGACCATTATTATTAGTCCATATACAACCAACCTATTTCACCAGTGTCAGTCGGTAAATTGCACCGGACTAAGCCTTAACAGCAGCACCAACAGCGTTTCCCTCGTGACGCGAGAGAAAAAAAATGTGGGGACAAAATGTACACGTGTGAAACGGCGATTGCACCTGTATAATAGTTGCGCATTTATCTGAAACACCGACAAAAACATATATTAGTCATTTGCTAAGGAGATTCCGGATGGTTTTACAAAATAAAGCCATGTCATTGAATAATTAACATTCTATTCTACATATTTTTTACAAATTTTCAAATTTTCCTGCAAAAGTTAAATCCAATTTACCGCGCATCAAATAAATTATAAATTGTCAAAGATTGTAATTTTTTTACGTATTCTTACGAGAGAACAAAAAAAAATATAAAAAAAAGAACGTAAAAAATGAACAAATCGAATTAATTTTTCTAGTAAATAGGAAATCATCAAACAAAATGTAAACGGTAGAATTTAGCCACCAGAAAAAAACGTTTTGCGAGTCCTTGATCGTTTAGCCAATCGACTGATTTTTATCAATTACATCGCTTTCTCCGCTATATTCCCTTGGACTGAACTGATTCCCAAACCCATGGGAAAATACCATTTAGGCTATAAGAGATTTTGACACGGATATATCGCGCTCGCCACCTGACGTCGCGTTTTTTCGTTGCTATTTTTATTTCCTTTTTTTTCATTTTTCTTCTCGACGTCTCCTTTCAAGCGGACATCAAGACGCACGATTAAAGCATTTCGTACACGAGTTCACATTCTCTCACAGACTGAATATGTGTATAATAAGAGACACGCCTAACGAGAACGTAATTATAAAGGTACGCGCCCGGGCGTGTGAAAAGTTGAACGAGATTCACATAAGAGTTGTGTACAAATTCTATGTGTTTAACGAGGTTTTCATTCTTATTCTCTTATGGAAATTACCCCCCTTTCGGGGTGCTTTTCTCTTTTTTTTTATTTCAACGAATCTTATACGTGTGAATGAATTTTAATTGAAATTAATTACTGAAATTAATTACTGAAAATGAAACAATGTTTTTTTATTTTTTTTCCTTTAATTAATAAAAGTTAAGTCGAACATATAAACCTTTTTTTCAATATAATTTTATTGAATTATTAGTAACTATACAATTCAATGTATGAACATTCTTAAAAGCGTACAATATAACTTCACCTGGTGCGACCTTGGTCAATATCGACGCTAAGGATCTTCGGCATCGGATCCTCTCGATCTATTCTGGTAATAACACGTCCTGTTTCGCTCACTCTCCCTATCTTTCTCTATCTCTCTTTTTCTCCTCTTTCTTTTATTTATTTTCCATGAGTTTTAAACGCACATTTCTGCAAACAAAATTATTCTTCGTCCATCGATAGTGAAAAATGCTGAGACATAAAATTTATAGCCTTTTCAATGGGTATGGGAAAAGGAGGAATATTGAGCGTGCTGATCTGGCACTGCACGCACTCTCGCAGCTTCCTCGTTATTAATCAACCAGGGAATTCTTGCATAGGCATTGACCGTTTCCCCTCTCCCACGTGAGTTTTTCACGGTCCCTCGATATCCCTCTCTCTCCCTCTCCCTCTCTATTTCTCTTCGATCTTTGCCACAAGTTATTGCATTCAATGCAAATAAGGTAGAATCGAATGAACAAAAGCCAAAGAAAAATGTATTGCGTGAGAATTATATAACTGACGTATAAATTGTTGTCTATATCCACTATGTATGTAATATATAAATAAACTATTTTGCCTCAACGTGACTTTGCCTTTTCTCTATAAAGTTTGATCACCGCGTGACTACGATCTCTTCCCTCGAGCGTTTTCGATCTAAAACATTGCTCAACAGTGTGCCTTTCGAGACTTTATATTCCATATTACAAAAAAATGTAATCACGATAAAAACTCTGACGAATATTACCATTTTTCTTTGGCATCTCGTTTCTTAACGCTTTTAACTTAACCTACTTTTCTATTAGTATTTGCCGAAGTTGATCGATAAAAATTCAAGTATACTAAAATGGTACGGGGATATAATCGTTTATGCTTTCAACAGTCCCATCTACCCTAGCTGTGTTAAGATTCGACAAACGATCGATCCTTGTGCGTAGTAGTTGCAGGTGCATGGTGTTCTGCTGTTGAAAATTTGCCAATGCATTCGAGGCATATAGAGAGAAAAAGGAAGTACAATTGTAACAATTGTGATCGATGTGTTGCTATTTCTGGCTACCATCGTCAATCATTTCCGTCATTTTGAATGATCAATCATAATTGTCCAAAGAGAGAAAAAAATGTTACCGAAAATGTGAGAGGTTGATTGATATAAAATTTAAAAAAAAACCTATATATTTACAAAATTAATTTTATTTAATTGATGAAAAGTTTATTTCCAAAAGTTTTTCTCATTTTTTATGACTTGTGAACCAGGAAAAACATATTTTACCGCAAAAATATATAAAAGTTTGCATAAATATTCAATTTAACATATCGTTCTACACATCTTTTTATCGCGTACAAATTTTGTAAAAAATTGTTCGTTAAATCCTTTTTTTTAACAAGCTCTCAAACGATCACTTTTCGAATATAATACATGGTCGATAATCGAAAGATTCTCTCTTCCGTGGAATCGCAAATGCGCAACAAGTGCGTCAGTCTCGGAAAATCCTGTCCTCGTGTTCTCGCTCTCGCGCCACAGCGACATTTACGCATCTGCTTTTTTTTCGCCTCACTCGCATACATATATAGTACCCGATGATGTTAGAGAGGCTGTAAACGCTCTTGGGGTGGCGTACACGAGACATTAACGTTTATTGCCACCGCGGTGATATTTGCCGCTCCATCTCAACGTACCGATCGTCGTCGACGCTGTAACGCATTTTTTACGGTCCACGCGCGCAGTAGTTGCAAAAGCTCTGACACGTTTCGCTTATATTGCCGGACAATTTATTTTCTACAGCAAAATCAAAGGCAGATCGACCTAAAAATATGATAAAGCAAAATGAGCCAATAGTATGCATGCGTACAGTCACTTGTCGATTTTCAAAACGAAATAAAACTTATTATTAACAAATCATAGATATAGATTTTTTTTCAAAATGGGGATTCATCCAATTTTTGAAATTTAAAATGACTGAAGTTCAACATTTTTTTTCTAAATCATGCGTTTAAAAATCGGACTCGTTTTACACCACTATAAATTTATTTTTAAAAGTCCTCGATGCCAATCAATATAAATATTTTTGTTTAAATTAGTTAATATGCACTTTTTATAAAAAATTATGAGAAAATTGAGAAGAAAAATAAGACGAAAAATGGGTAAAGGTATAGAAAGATACCGAGAGTAACCTAAAAGGCGCCATGCGAGCACATACAAAAAGAAGGGGAGGGGAGACAAGGTATTGCTGCCGGTGTTCGAGAGCCCAGTTCTACCTCAAGGCTAGCCACCTTGTATTTGCATTGTGTTTTAGAATCGCGTCTGATTCTCCTCCGCATGCCCATATTATATATATATACGTTGAGAGCTCTCGGCAGATCGGTTCATCCCGTCTTTGTTCACCGCTTAAGATTTCAAAGGCGCTTTCAGGCTATCGCGAAATTTTATCGTCGTGTGCGTGGGTCTCGCCAATATAAGCTACGTCTATATATAGATATATTCATCAATGTTCGCCGATCCCTTTCCACTTTGACCAAAGATCCTTGCTCCATGCCTATAACTACTGCACTGGGTGCATCCCGATGAGGACACTCGCGATCACATAATAGCTCGTTGAATTCTCGATCGTGGGACTCACGCGGTGAAGAGAAGACGCTCGCGCATACATACAGACTTGTCGTATTTCGTTCGAGGTCTTCCTTTTTTTCTCTCTTCTTTATTTTCGCCATTATGTGCTCTCGCACATCGAGAAAGATCGCGTGGGATTAAAAAGGAAATGTTTGCTGGAAACGAGCACCTTCGTCTGACATAAACAGATTTTGATTAGTCCCTTGATCTTAAAAATGATTTTTTTATTGATTTAAAAAAAAATTAACTAACATAAACCATTTTCTCGAGTTATTATAGTTGAAAAAATCATTTAAGGATATCTTATATATTGAACATTGAAAATTCAAAAAAAAAAAACCAGAACCACATACCAGCCGTAGAATTTGGAAAAATTTATTTTTTTAAAATGATTAATGAAAAAAAAATTAACACAGTGATAAAAAAGGCTATTGAAATTGAAAGTTCGTTATAAATAAAACATCGCATTTGTATACTGACGAGTATCGATGAATTGATAATTCAATGTTATTATTTGGCGCGTTCCAACAATGACTAATCTTGCATATAAAGCTTGGTGAGCGTACAGACGATGAGTCGACACTCCTTATGGAGCTTTACGTCAATATCCCTTAATGATTCCAGACCAACGACAAGATATCGAGCTTATACCTTTTTCATAAGGCGCGCTCGTGAACGCCCATTTCCTCATTAATGTCTCTGGCTTCGAAAGGTGATGACCGTGTTCATTGTAAACCAGTATACATATATATGTAAGCATCGGTTAAAGACACTCCTGTGTTCTCTCTGATCGCCTTATTCGTTCAGGTTTGCGGCATAATATATCAATGGACGATCGCGGTCATTTACACCGCGACCATGACTCTGAGAGCTTCGCCCACTTGTTCGAGCTCTCAACTATATAGATATATAATTGATTCAAAAATACTAGGACAAAGCTTCATATTAATATTTCTAATGAAAAACTGAAATAATTTTAAAAAATGTAAAACAATTATAATTATTCAGTTATTTCATTTAACATTTATCTTAAATCTTTCAGTGACGTAAAAGTTTGTCCTAAAGTTGTTATGAAGTTCAAATCACTTTTAGACGATTTTTTAAAACATTAAAAAATGATATCAATGATATCTTTTTAACCAGCAACAATCTATGGTTGGATGAAAAAAGTAGTCAAGCTCCTTGAGCCTTCGCTATGTGCCCTAAATAGCCCTTCATATTGGCAAGAACCTGTAAAATTTCCAGGATGTAAAAAACGAAAAGGAAAGATTCCACGACTCAGAGGTGCCTATACCCGCGAGTATTTATTTTTACGATTCAAAACCAGAGTGCAGTTAATCGCGATGATAAATGCGAGTCGTACGCTTGATTCGATTGCCCTGTACGCGTTCTTGGTCGGCTATAATGGACAAGAAAAACCGTGTGTCTTTACGGGAAATAACGGGGAGTAAAGATGATTACCGGTGTATCTGGACTGCACGGGGGAATATGCAGAAAAAAAAGTATTTGGAAAGAAAATAAAAAGAAGATATCGCAGCACGTATAAGTGATACACAAGTTTGACCACAGAGGGCGTACCACTCAGCAGACTCGTCAGAGGGCGCATCGAGCGTTCGACTTCTTTGGGCTGGGGGAAGAGCTATGGTACTAAAACCAAACGTTTACGATCGTCCTCGGCTCTCCTCTTTCCCCCTTTCTCTCTTTCTCTCTCTCTCTCTCTCTCAACCTCTTTCTCGCGATTTTTTCTCGACTCTCACGAGAACGAGTTCGAGATCTGCTATGGGCGCACGAGAGAAAATATATATCGCTTTTGCATCCGCTGTTTCGTGGCTCTTTCGCTGGACAACCCACCTCCGGTGGACTTTCTCACATATTGAACAAAGAGCTTGGGAGAGTCCGAAGACTTGGAGAGATTGTGTGCTCTCAGTACATTTCGCAACATGGCGTGCTCGCGCACACGAACAATAAGGGCATGAATTTTAGATATTTGTACACAATCGGTCCGCCCTTTTGTCAATGTGACATCGAAATATCCACACAACTTGACAGAACCAACTCTGCCACATGGCTTTTGATCTTAAACCGAACGGGTTACGACCTTCGCCTGCTGCAGTTGCGTAGCTCTCGGTTTCCTCAGGAGACCAAACTCCTTTGCGATTCTATTTCCTATATTTGTTTATGGAACTTTTTTATTCTTGACTAACAAGTTCGCCCTCGTAGAACTTTTTAAGCCCTCACTGTGCTCACCTGCACCTACCAAGGGAATGTCTTTCTTTCTCGCTCTTTTATTCATTGGTACTCGTGTCGTCATTCTGAATCGAATAACCTTTTCATTTGTACAGCTCCGCACGCTTCAACTACCTACAATGCACCCTTATCCTTTTTGCTCAAGAGTCTGTCCTAGTTTTTTTTTGCCTCAAAAAAGATATGATTTTTCGTAGGTAAATAAAAACTATTGAGTCTGGTAAATTTCTAATTTAATGTATAATCACATACATCTGTAAGAACAAAAAAATACCCAAAATTGTAAGTAACAATATTGAAATGCTATACATTTTATATAAATTTTTCCTCAATACAAAAAAAAAACAGAAAAAAAAACAAAAAATGTTGCATTTTTTTTTCGTATTATAAATAATATTTGAAACTGTTAGTTTAAAAATGCGAAAGAAAAAAAAATATTCTTCTGGTACTATTGAAAATTAATCAAAATTGTCGTATTAAACGTATCGAGAGAAGATCCATTGTCGTCTTCGATGAAAAATTGCTTCTCTCATAACGACTGTGAACTTTATGATAGCGCATGGTGACGAGCAGGCTCCGCTGTCTTCTGCATTATTCGTGAGCATGGCACGCGAGCGTGGGCGTCGTTGAAATTTCACATTCTTGACGTTGCCCGGGCAATTAATGTTTAAAGCTGCGCATATACCTATTTGCATTATACCATTCCATTCATGAGCGCATGTGAACGCTTTGACCATAGTACACACGGATTTATCGCGTTGAGTCGCATTGAACTATAAATTAAGCATATGGCGACGTCGGCGTCGTTTTTGCAGTCCGGTGAAACATCGCGTGTGTTGAGGTTGAGAACCAGAAAATCCTGCGAGACCGTACTCCAATCTCTTCTCTCTCTCCGTGTCTCTCTCGGTACATGAGAAAGAGTTTTTTTCCTCTAGCAAAAATACCAGCATATTGCATCGAAGCAGAAATGGACAGAGAACCATGCGAACCATGGTCACTGCATGTTCCATGCAAAACTATCACGAAATATCGATTATATGAGTGTAGACCTCTTGCAATTTATATATTTACGATCTTGTTGCGTACATCAATAATCTGATCGCATATAATACTTATATGTCTCCCTTGCTGTTATAGATTATAGTTCGATAAATTTTATTTCAATTTTTCCGTGGTTGTTTCTTGAAAATCGTATTACCATAAGATATGTATAGTACATCAATGAAATATATTCATCCAATTATTCGAGATTTTTCAAGATAATTTTTTACGATTGTTGAACGAAAATTACTTGAAGATTTAGTCGAAAATATTAATTCACTCCATGATAATTATTCAATTAGTGAAAATGATTAAATTAGTTACAATTTAGAAAATGTAATATCATAAATGTAAAATAATATTCTAATAATACAATAAATTAAAATAAAAAATGGTACAAATTGTTAAAATCATATGAAATATTAAAAAATCGTTAATTGAGTTTTATAATAACATCTTCATAATTCTTATAACGATTAAATGTATTTATCGGTCATGAAGTATCTGAACTATATTTACGAATATATCCCGGATATTGGACGCTGAAACTTTAAGTTATTTTTCGTCTAAGTTGACCTTATAACCCTCGAGGTATTTTCCAGACTTCGAAATATCCGGCGCTCATGAAACAATATAGGTTTTCTGGCATTGTGCATGCGATGCTCGGTGCACCGTGCGAAAGCTCGTAAAATTATCGAGGTTCGCTCAGAGTAGACGCCAAGGATGTGTACTGTGCATGAGCTGTATATTTATATGCACTTCCGCTCGACCGTCGCTCTATTCTTTTCTGAATCTCTATATTCTTCTCTCTCTCTCGCTTTTTTGTTGCCGTAATTTCATTTTTTGTTCTCACTAACTTTTCGTGGCTAATATCAAAGTTTCACACAGTACTGTATGATATGAATGCATAAAATTTCGAATTTTGCAAGCACATCTTGTTAAAAGTTTACAAACAGGCCTTTGACATCTATTTCAGCCCAAAGTAAATAACAATCTTCTTATAACAATAAATACAAAAAAATAATCAATAAAACAAATTTACAATTAAAACAGAAAAAATAATGTTATTTTAATTACTAAATCGTGCAAGTGAACGACATTGATAATTTAAAATAATTAAAAAATATATATCGAACTAAACCTTTACTTGTGATATAATCACACAGTTATTAAGTTATCAAATAAATGAATAATTGAAAACGATATGATTTATTCAATATTAAATTGACCAAAGACGTTTTAAAAATGTATCAGATGTCAATTATTATTTTCACTGCAATCGCCTACTGTTCAACATTTAAAAAAAAATGTTAGCGTAGGTAAGAACGTTGCTCAATTCAACAGAGAGCAGGTGTCACTTGCATCTGTGTACGTCGTGCGTCAAAATCGTGCATTTCACCGCGAACGCACTTGGGCTGGTGAGAAGTAGCCAAGCAGTAAGGTGTGCAATGTTCAATGATATAATGATGAAAAGCGTGACCGGTGAACCAGAAGAGATTCAGTGCGCTCGGGCACCATCCCACGCTTTATTAGCATTGCGTAGGACAGCTCGCGTGCAAGCGCGAGTCAAGGGTGCGTCGGGGAACTTGGTTAGATCAGTTGGTATCTGGTGAGCGCGAGCTTGCTCACCTACGTCGATCTCGATGTTTATACGAACACTAGATTCTCGGGTTCCAAGTGTACGCAGATAATACTTTGTTGATGCGAGCATGTATATGATTATGTATTAAGTGTATTTACGATATGAAACGACGAGACAAGCTCGTAAAGAGTGTCCAGTCTCGAACACACCTCTTTCTAGTCCCCTTCGATAACGAGCTCTGATCTGAAAACCCAGAAACTTCGTTTATAATATAAAAATATAAATATGATTGCGTATGATAATAGTCAGACGAGACTCGATGTAAATCACATCAGCTGAAGTCAAGAGATCAGTGTTAATACTGGATGATTTAAAAAAAAAAAAGAAAATTATATATTGAAGATACACTTCATCAACGTCATTCTCAATCCTCGATTCAATCATTTTACGTGATTTACAGGCAATTTGCAAATTTTTTTTATTGGCACTTATCCGATCTGTTGGTATGCAAGAGCTCATGTTTGATTGGGGCAAACATACATTAAATGTGCACAAGTTTGATCGTTCAGAGATTGGGAAGTTTCGTATTAAGTCGATAGCGCAATGGTATTAGTTCGGCAAAGTTATTTACCGTCTGCTATTCATCTCTTGCGATTCGAATCGATTCAACGGAATGCGGGGAAAGTTAGTGATCCGTGGAACTGAGAGAACCAATGTGCTCTCTCGTCACTCAACACCAAAGACGAACGCGATTGAACCGATGCTTCTATGCTCCGAGCCAAAGTCACTGTATTTCTTCCCTCACCTGAAATGACTCTCACTGCAGTCTCTCGTTTATCTCTCCTTATCCCTCTCTCTCTCTCTCTCTCTCTCTCTCTCTTTCTCCTGGCTCTTTCCCAATCGATTGTACGCGGTTTCTCGGAATATCTTGAAAACAACCAGCACAGAATCCACAGGACTGTGAAGAGGCGTATAATCGTTAACCGAGAAACTTCAATGCAGCCTTTTGCCATCATCTATATATACGTGTGCAGCTTCTTTGAAATGCCTGAAACCATTTCTGAATCGAGACAACGAACTCTCGAAGCGTTTTCTGTGGCAGGATTCAGTGAAACCTGTTGGTCCCGAGAGTATATACTAAACGAAATGATGGTCAAAATGAGAGACGCTATCACGTGTCTATCGAGACACACTCTCTCCACGCACTTATGCTCGAAATCATTTTATCGACGTTCTTCAAGCAAGATTCTTTCAAAGAACCGGACAGTCTAAGTCACATTTATATATTTAGGATCGTTAAATTTTATTACCGGCAGCTTGATTTTTTTTTCATGCTGAGAAACTCGGATACATAATACGAAGGTGCGGACCTCAATTGATGAAAGCTGTCTCGTCTACAGACGTCTCGAATATTTTAACTACTATTCTGAAATTAAGTACTGATACATAAATCTCATTTATACAGGAATATTTTATCTCGGGCATTACATACGTGGTGTACTTGATAGTTTCAATATCGTTATATATTCGAATAGTGCCGCGGAAAGAGATCAGGTGGTTATGTAACCCGGAGAGGTAACCTCCTTTATCGCCCTGCCGATTTGATTTCATTTTAGTATCCTGGTGCCACAATTTATTATCATTCAAATAATCGCGTGTATATCTAATGTAATAATAGGTAATTAAAAATCACTATAAGTTACATATAATTATGTAATTGAACCGCTTAACACTACTCTTAATGCACTTTTATCGATCAATTTTAGAATTATTCTTTTTTCAAATTTTTTTTCTCAAATATTTTAATTGCACTGAAAATATTATCACATTTACATGAAAGGAAATCATAAATAACAGTGATAAATTAATGTTGAAATAATCAATACAAATAGACAAATTTGACATCTTTTCATATAATGATGCGGAATCGTGAAAATCCATATTTGATCCATCCATTATGAAACAAAATACAAGTATTATATCTGATTTATTATAAAATATTACTTTTACTCATGAAAAAATAGATATTGATACTGAGAAATGAACCGTTATGATAACGAGTTGAATTAAACTTGTCAGCAGATGAGGTGTCTTTAATTGGATCTCACGAGATCCTGCATCAACTCATCATAAATACCGCATCAATTTGATCAGGCGTAAGTGCATATAACTATCAAATTGCAATGCATCCCCAAAGGACATTTTCTCTATTTTCAACATGACCGATTCGTACTGAAGCCGCAAATCATATGTATTACTTGATGCATGTATGAATTGGCATCATAGAGTTTTCGTGATAGCTTTTGAGTCTATAGGGAACGACACGTTAATGCACAGATTGTTGAGCACAAAATGTGAACATATACGCCTCGATACATCATGTCGCTGCATACGCTAGCACCCGCTGGGCAAAATCCAATGGGAGCAGGACTCTCTCCAGTTAAATTGGAGGTACGGTTTTACTGAGCGCATTCCGTATTTGCGCCTTCCAAGAGATACATACATCATTTACAAAACTGTATATAGAGGTGGTGTGTTCGAAATAAATGACATATTTTAACAGCAGAGAACTCGAAGAGTCCAACCATCGTGATTCAGTTTCCAATATATGTTCTAATCGTTACGCCTTTTAGTTTCTCAGCTATCGATTCAGCTATCTGGACACTCGTAGAATCTTTGTTCTACATCGATGTGACCTGAATTTCAAAGAACAAAAGGGCTGGATCCTCACAATGTAACTGCCTCGAAATAATGTCATTTAGGCCTTTATGTTTTCCAGCAATCGCAATGGTACTCGCACAAAATATATCATCACTTTTTTTTTCATTTTACCTATGCGCAAAACCCGCTTCAGCATCGCTATACATCATCCAGGCTCACGTGCGCGCACGCTGCAAAGCTGCGCGATGCATTTCTCTCCATGTGAGCGCTTAACGGCCCGTGTGCCCCACTGACTCTATAACCCCGCGGTTTGCAACCAACCTATGTATTCACTGGCGTGACTAATGTGTTCGTGAACACTCATACGTACCGTCGTATTCGATTGCGATTGAATTACAACTATCTATGGATATATATGCGTGTGGTATGTGTACTTGTATTATACATGTTCTTTTGTGTCGAAGGACATTTTCCAATTCCGTCATTCGATGTATAATGCAAGTTTTCGAGCATTGAACATTGAAATTGTCAAGTTCTGGGGCTGTTACGCGCCATTTTAATGGGGACACTCTGAAAAGGATTTTGCTTTGAATATACTCCTTTTCATCGTGGTTTCAATTGGAATTCGATCGGTCCTCAGCAAATCCTATATATTTCGTGATTACTTTGATACATGGTTAGTTTTGGGGTCAAGGTGACTAAAAGTTCTTGAACGTTATTTTTTTGACAGAAATAATGGACCAAAATACTCATTCGAAATGATATCTGCTTAAATTATACGCGAATAATAATAATAATAATGTACTCTTGCGACTCCTCCCATCCAATACAATATTCGTATTGAAATAGAAACCGCGACATATATCTCTTGAAATACGAACAGTAATTTGAAAACTTGGATAATTGTCATCGTCGTTTCTCCCTACTTGTTTTGACTCTCCCGACTTTCGAGCCATTGAATGAGATTTTTCGATTCGATCCGGTGATTACGAATGTGCAATGATCGTAGAAAACTTATCCAATACTCATAATCTTGTCTGGATTCTTTCGGGGAAAACTTTGTGAAGCCGAGACATTTTCGCGAGAAACCTCGAATCGCGAATAAACTTCGATGCGTTGAAAATTCTATTACCGAACTCGGACTTGTTTTTCCTTTCTCGAACTCACCAGCTTCAACGTCTACTTTTCATGGGCTTTACTGTGCAACCGTATCTGCCGTTTGCCTTTGAAGAAAGGATCCTACTTTCGAAGCTCTACCAGATAGAACATTGGCGTATATGTGATGACATCTCGATGAACTAAACGTTTAAGTTTCTATGCTGTCATGATAGTTTTCAGGGATAAAGTTTAGATCGAAAAATCGGATGTCATTTGTTTTTATGTCGGTTGTAAGGAAGCGCAGTGAACGATGGAGTCCTCGAAAAATCGAACTTCAAATGTACAGACAATCGAGAACTGTCGACAATAAAGCGATTAAACCGAAGGAATCAAATCTCCTAAATTTGTTTGCCCACAGTTTTAAACGTAGAGATAGTTGCGACCTGTAGAGTCAGTCAATGTACACAATTGCGTCCTGTAAAATCTTTTTTTCGCGTGTCGAATCGTCGCTGATGAGTATCCACTTTTTGCATCGAGTTGCATCTCCCTTGAATTGAGTTTCATAGAAACGAGGCACTGTCACGTGCGTCCAAAGTTGAATAGGATATATATGACAATGATTTTCTAGAGGATGTTTTTCAGTCTCACGCTGTCGTTCGTCAGCAATTTAACTATGAAATAATTTCTTGGCAAGGCGCGTAAACGTATTCTACCTCGATTTTCATACACGTATAGTTGACTCTTATTGCTGATTTCACGGTGCAATTGACGAAGACCCACGATCTGCTAATTAAGCTTCATATCGCCTCGTTTATCATCGACTAACGTGAAAGAAAAGGAGAAAGAGAGAGAATACTCGCCACACACGATTCTGCGGCTTGATTGGCATTATACGTTAGCTTTTGCTCGCTCACTTGAGTGAGTGACAAGAACCGGACGAGAGGGAAGATCCTGTATGGAACCCCCAGTCCAAGAGGCGTAATATATGATGACCCTTCTCCAGGACACAAGCGTTACCGTTATCCTTCCACTATACAGCATGCATGCATGGATAATGCGTTAGCAATAAGTGAGAGACGGCTCCAGCCCAGCCAATTCCGTCTTTCCTTTCAAAAGAAACTTGCAACGAATGTCGCTCATTTACAGAGTTTAAAATCTTTAATAAGATTTCAAGTACGAATTTCATACTTGACGTTTCAAACAATTAAGTTAATTTTGTTGAAAACACTGTTTTACTTTGGTTAAGATAATTATTATTATTATTGTGTTATAATTTCAATTGACAATCCTTTATGAGGCTTTGAAAATAAAATTATGTTTTTAAAAGTTGAAATATCGTTTATTCCCTTAGAAATAACTTTGAAATGCCTCAATCAGTCTACCTACAGATAAAATCATTCAAGTTCAAACAAATCTCTGTAGTTACCATTAAATCTCATAATTATAAAGATTATTTAAATTGATTAATTAATTTGAAAACTACAAAGATGTTTCATACGTTTTTAATTATTATACTTTTTAACTTCCAATCACTATATTAGGTTACAGTGACTAGCTATTTTTCTTTATTAATAAACTTTGATAAAATATTTTTTTTAAAGTAGTGGGCGATACTAATCCATAGTTATAGTACAATATCATTCGGAGATAGCAATGGCTACAAGTAAAATTTGTATCAACATTGCCCAATAATTTAAGTGAAATATTGAAGCTGCTTAAAAATGGAGGTGAGTTCGTGCCAGATCAAATAATAAGGAAGCAATATTGAAGATCCAATACGCTTCGACGTCCGTTCTGTACTTTATACATTGGATTCCTTTTTAAATGATTTCATGTAGGATAATACATGACTGAGGATCGGATATTCGAGCCTGCGTCATTTTGCACTTGGCGCGTGAGTCGAGCCATCAATTACGCGTAGGTGGACAGAGACACCGCCTCTGTCTAGAGTCTTCCTCGTCATTTGTTGCATCTCCAACTGATGGAAAAATATTTCTAACGGAATCTCGCTGGCGCGTGCAGAGTTTCACGGGTGTATTGGATATTATATTTATATTTTATATCTGCCTCTCCCTATAACACTGCGATACGACTCGTGCGCCTGTAAATGACTTTTGTACACAGGTACCGATCTCGCGGCACGTGGGAGGCTATGAACAGAAAAGTTAGACTCACGGGAAAAGATCATCACCGAGAAGCATCGCAAACGCTCGGATTCACAAACGTTGTACTATAAGCATAAGTAGGATATACTTCGATGCGCGCAGAGCGAAATCAGCCACGCGATAAATAGCTGTGCGGATGTACAGTTTCAAATCCTCGACACTGTATAGACAGTTTCATTTATCATACAATATTTAACTTTTCTTTGTTGACATTTCACAAAATGTAACAAGAAACAAATAGCTTTATCATTCGTCATATCATTTTTATTATTAATTATATTCTCCCTTCTCCAGAATTACTTCTTTCACTAAATAAATAAAGAAAATTAATTAATTTTTTATATAGTACATATGACGTTGAGGTTTGAATTACGAAATAAAAAAAATAAAAAAATTTGCGATTGAAATAGAACTCATTTATTAATTTCATATACTTTTTCTTCTTTCATTACACAAAGTTATAGAATGTAATTAAAATAATTCTATTTTTCTAATTAAATGTACGTTTTTATAATTTTAATAAAATTTACATTAAATTCACAACAGTAGAGATTTATATTCAAGCGCGATGAAAATGAAGACATCATTAATTAAATTTGAAAATGAATAGTTTCGTTGAGAGTGGGAGAGGTATTTTTGTATGAGAAAAATGATGAATATTCAAACAAAAATATTTAATCTTCATTCAGGTCCATCAGCTTTAATGTCAGCAGACTTTAAGCCTGAGATCAACAACGACTGGTTGCACAATTATGATTGCTATAGCGGAAATCAAATAGTGAATATCGGAAATTATGCTATCGATATTATGACGAGAAACGCACGGAATAATATCAATATTTGTCGCTATTTCTGGTATACAAAGGTTACATAAACTCGAAAAATCGTAGGTTAAATTTTTACTATCGAGCTGTGGGATTCCGCCACCGATATTGCAACCTAAATATTTTTTTTATTTTATATTTGTTTATGGAAACTGTAGATAAAAAAATGAGAAAAATATGGGATCAAAAGAGAAGGAAAAAAAATGTTAAGCCATGGCTCGAAAATTTTCTCGATATTTATTCATTAATAATTAGAAAAAAAGAAGAACTATTGGTTTCCGATTAATTTTGTAATTACTTAGCACCAAAATATTCATTTCTTATTTTACTTTATTTATTTATTTTTACTTGATTTATATCGTGAGGATTGGAAATCTTTTTCTCATTCTAGTGATTGCACGTACAATTTCCAGGAATTGAAACGATATCACAATATCGTGAATATTTCGAATATTGGATTTGTCTATCAACAATATGTGGGTGTTCTTCCTATTGTCATGCAAAAAAAATAACCGGAATATTGGGGTTGAAAAAATGAAAATAAAAAATATACGAATGTATATTTGAAACGCAAATGTCATCAATTCTTTTTTAACATGTGTTATTTGTAAGAATATTTTTTTAAAACGTTGATTTAAAAAAAAAAAGGAAAATATCATGAGCCCTTACAACGAACCTGAAAAGAATGGAAAAAT
>JABMBV010011088.1:0-51352 GCA_018906735.1 Mesochorus sp. PSUC_FEM 10030011
TATATATATATATATATGTGTATATCGATATCCCGTGGATCATGGAATTTTTCTTTTGACATTAATGCGCCCGTACGCACGACTTTACGGAATTTTTATTCTTACGATGCCTAGAAAAAAAATAATAATAATAAAAAAAAAGGGCTCGCACGTAATTTTATTATAATGGCTCTAGCCTGAAATTTTATCGAATTTTTATCCCATGCGATGCTTGAGAATATAATATAAAAAAAAAAACGCGTGACTGCTGACGTAAAATTATAACATCACCGCGGGTTATCGCGTAAAGATTCTTCAATAAAAACGATAACGATGTTTCATAAGATTATTAAAAAAAAAAGAGAGAAGAAGAATATTATACCTTCAAGGCTTTCATTTTTGTTAAGCTGGAAAGACATCCGGGGAATAAAGTTTTACGTGAAATTGAAATATTTCGAGGAATTATTACGCTATACAAGAGCAGCTTCAAAACTGGAGCATGATATGAAGTGTTCGTTATAATTTTCACAGCTCTCGGGAGGTGTTTGAGGATCTCACGAGCGGGAATTCTCGAGTGGTGGTAGGTGCGGGTATAACGACGAACGGATTCAACGTCACTCGCGTTTATACCGAGCTTTCCTCTCTCTCTCTCTCTCTCTCTGTCTCTCTCTCTCTCTCTCTCTGTCTCCCTCGCCTCACCTTTATGATGTGGTTTCACGGTAAAGGTATTCACGTGCATGTATGGCAGTGGCGAACAAAGATCCAGTCAGCCAGAAATTATGCAACGTCTTGCTGATTAAGTGAATTGTTCGAGGGTGAGAACGATTCTGTCGGTTTGACGGTTAAGGGATACGTGTGTGTATATATATATGTGTATGCGTGTGTGAGCATAATATAATTCAATCATGAATGTGTTATCGATCGAACCGCAGTCCAAGACCTTTGAAGTGTGATTTATTATTCAGGCTACGGATGGACTGATTGGTCTCATTTTTTTTTACGAATTGCAACCCCCCAACATATTGCATTCGTGAAAAATATATTAACAAAAAAGATATAGATATATATGTAGATAAGTATTTTGAATGCATAATTTACCTTGTGGCCTCTTGGAGCAACAGGTGTGGTGGTACCCAAAACTTGACCCTCAGGGCAAATCTGAGAGGTGCAACTCCGCCTCCGGTCTGTCGGTCTATTGGATTTCTCAAATTCAACCATAATTCTTCGCCCTTGGCGTTTTGATACTTCAACCCAAAGTAATCGCACTCCTTGCTGATACCGAGACAATTACATGCCTGAAAGCAAAAATAACAATAACAATTTTATTTTATAATTGTAAGAATAAACGATTAATCGAATTTGACGATTTTTTTATTTATTTTAATCACAATAGGCTTATCAAATATTTCGAAGGACCAGTTAATCGATGCTCTCGTAAATTTTGTTTCTACCTAAGGAAATATTTAGCGATTTTCCTGAAGATCGTGACTATCGTAAAAGCTCGTCGAAACTCCGAGTCACGAACACAAGAATTTAGATGCCGAGAATCGTATTCGTATATCTGACCACCGAATTTTGGTCAATAAGCATTAGCCAGAGTACGTGGATATTTTACGTTACGAGATGCGCATGTTATACATTTGCAAGTACGTATCGTTATAACTCGCCAATTAATCCGAGCCAAAAGCACGTTCGAACGATTTCGCCTGAGGACATGGTAAAACAACGCAGCAATAACGGCCGTTTGTATCCGACAAATCGGCATAACAAATTGCCAACTATAATTCAGAAAGTTTACAGCAATTGGGGAAATAGCGCAGTAGATATTGTGCGTATATATATAACGCAAACACGTGGGTTGTTCATATACATATAAATACGTATACCTGTTTCCCCGTGTAAGAAGCGTTATCCTTGAACGCTGTAAAGTCATTATCTCAAATGGCGATCCTCCCAAATGTAACTCTCCCCCCCCCCCTTTTATAACTACGCAAAAACCTGCAGGCATTAACCGCGAAACTCAGTGATGTTTCTCGTCCATAGAGCAGATTAAGAGAACACGAGAGTTCACGATTTTAACACGAAATGTCTTTCTTATCGGGTTTTTTTTTACCCGACTTTCTCGCAGGACGTCGACCTGCCAGTAAAAGTGACACGAAGTGTCAGAGTCGCCGCAAAATTGGTGAAGGGATATAAGCTTCCATCACCGGAAAAAGCTTTCTCAAATCCACCTTCCTTCCACCTTGACAATCTTTAAACGCCAGTATATCTACCTTTTTTCGAAAAAGCTTCAGCATTACAAAAGCGCAAGAATAATTAAACGCGAATAGGATAACAAAATTTGAAGCAACATTTTTTTCGGACTATCGATCGAGAATAAAAGCTGACCTTTTTTTTCATGCGATCAAATAAAATTATCGAGTATTTTTTAAATCAAATATGACTGAAAATGTTTCGATGTATTATTGTCAGTGTGACGTTCAATTTAATCATATACGTATTATTATTCAATTTCGTATTATTTGTTTCTTTTTTTTTTATTTGAGAGCTTATATTTTTGGTTACTATGAGATGCAGTACGGAGGAGAAAAAAGTATTGTCTCATAAACTGTAGATTCAGGCATGCGTAAAAAGCTCCCAAGCTTTTACTCGCTGAATAACCCGCGAGCAAACCGACTGGACAAACACTCGAGCCTCCAGTTTGAGTAAAAGTTGAAATTGCGATGCATTCAGTCGCGCATGTATTAAAAAATAACAAGGGTTAGAAAGGTTTGAGGAAAAGGGGGCGCGACGACGGAGTTGGAGGATTTCGAGGGAAATGAAAAAATAAAAATAAAAGAGGGAGCCGAAAGGGATGGAGAAAAAGAGCGAGATTGCGAGATAGCAGAATGAGTGACGGTTGGGTATATGTGTTGTATAAAAAGAACGACTATTGCATTGACGGAGCACTTGAGAACCGCGGTGGACCAGAAGAGAGAAAGACCAGAGGAGAGAGAGAGAGAGAAAGAGAGAGAGGGAGAGAGAGAATGTTGACCGGATAAATATTGAAGTTTTGCGGGCACGGGGTATGAAGGCAGAGAATGAAAAACCGTTTTCGCCCGCACTCCGGAGCAAAGCTTTTTATTTGTTTCACTAGCACACTGGACATCTGCAAAACTTTTCCAACCGAAAAGTCCATCAGTGCCAACGAGTAAAAAAAAAAACAAAAACGAGCGAAAAAAAGAAACGTTTGTGACACTGAGTGGGCCGTAACTACTTTTAGAATAAATTTTATTTCTTTTTGTATTTCATATACAAGCCGTTGAAAATTTACTTTTTTTCTCATTCCGTCAAACTGTGGTATAAAGGTTTATTTGAAAAGTATTTGTATATCCCCCCCCGAGAAAGAGAGAGAGAGAGAGAGAGAGAGCAGTTACGGTTAAGTTTAGAGGAACACGCAGAAAAATACGTGAATAGTATCCAAGAAAAATGCCCGTGGTCACCTTAAAAATTCGTGAGCTAAAAAGAGACCGAATTGGGGGAATGGCAACAGCGAACTAATATCAGAACTTTAGTTTGGGATGGAAAACTGTTTTCTCTCGGAGTTCTATCGTCGCCGTCGACGACGAGAAGTGAAACGACGACGAGCGAAAAGCTCTTTCGTCTGGAAAAGGTTTCCTCAGCGAGATGTACGTGTGCGGAACTCACGGCTCGATCTTCTATACAAGCGCTCCTCCCTCCCACCCTACTTCCCTCCCTCATTCTCTCTCGCTCTTTTCCTTCTTCGATAGCAGTGGGAAAAGAGTCGAAAGATCGAACGACGAGTCTCTTCGGTTAACATTTTTCTCGAGGCCGTGCCATAACGAAATGGTCACGATCCGAAAGTCTACTTATATATACATTATAAACGGTAAACTGGACTTTTAGATCATTCCGTTTGATATCGATCGAACAATGAATATTCTACTGAAATTTTTTTTTCCGCTCTGGCACTGTCTCGAACAAAGAAAGACGTGCAATTGGCATATCGACGTAAATTATTATCGACGTTAAATAATAGAAAACTTTCCGGTAACCATGAGAGAAATTGCCTGCAATTTGAAACGCGGTTTAAACAATGATTCGCCGGAACATTTTTTATTGAATCCGTGTGCGAGCATATAATTGTTGCCCTGACAGGCTCTACGGAAAATCCATTCGGTTCGATTCACCGTTGCGCACGAGTGGAAAAGCAAAAAGAGAAAAAGCGGGCGTACGACTCGCAGGGGTGGCTATCTACTACCGAAATATACTTATATATACGCTGGATAATATATTGTCTCTGGGCGGTTGTTGGCAGTCGAAAGTTTTTTCCTAACGTGAAAAACCTCGGTGGACTAATAGTCTGACATTTTCTTGCCACCGCGGCAAAGGTTCGCGAATTGTTCGACGTTTTCAATAAATCAGAACAAACATTAATACACTGCAAATACTGATGATGAACAAAAAATATCTCTATTGGATCAACAAAACAAAATTCAACGTAAAAATTATTCGCCCAAATGATTAGAAAATATCTATTTCAATTAATCAATCAGAAATTCTTTACGAAAAAGAAAATGCCGATGATAATCCGAAAAAACGCATTCGATATGCTACTATTAATTATGCATCAATTATTAAAACTTCGACGTTATTTCAACTATTCATAAGTAATATACGGAATAATAAATCCAAGCACATCATAGGTTAAATGCTTTAAAACATTTTTATTACGATTGTATAGTACGCTGGGAGAAAAAAAAAACCTATTTGCCGGCGCGCACTATACCTAAGCAAATTAATTTTAGTTTTTATTTTTGTTCTTGAATCCACGATCGTATCTTTACGAGAAAGGCAAGGACCGTAAAAGTGCAGTCTCGTAAAAAGCTAAGACAACAGTAAGTCGTGGCGTTTGTGCTATATATCCCTCGGGAGTCACTCACCCTCAGTCTCTCTCCTACCAACTGAGTCAATTACCCTCGGGCGTCCATGAAACCTTCTCTGGGCTTACTTCCATCCCTCGTTCTTTTCTCCCATATTCTCTACTCGGTTATAGTTCTCCCTTTCTCTCTCGTTCTCCCTATCTTTCGTCTCTTTCCCGCGGTGGGCCTGCACACTCTACTTTCATCTCTCGCTGAAGTAATTAGTGGTTGTTCGCCGGGGTATTAGCTTTATTATACGAAGAAAAGTCCGCGGCGCGCGGTTTCGTCTTTCTTCTCTTTCGTTCGTTCATTCTTTCACGACTTTTCGTCCTACAAAAGATATACGCGCGCATCTGCTGTCCCACCACGGAAATTCTCTTTAGTTGGGAAAAATAAAGAAAAAAAAAAACTTTTTACTCAATCACTGCACAGCCATTAAAGAATAATTTGAATAATATCTCACTTTATAATATCTTTATTACCGAAGAAAAATAATCTCCCGTAGAGAAAATATTTTCATCTTGAAAGATTTCTCCGCGGTTAATGTCGGCTATTAGCTCTCGGTATTCAAGTTTTGCAATTAACGAGTTGCGGAACTCATATATGTTTACGTTGAACATGAACTATATTCCACGTTGGATTGATGGAGATTTTTACACCACAGAATTCCGGATAGAGAAGATAGGCTAATAATGATGGAATCGTCAATTTGATCTGGAAGTGCCCATACACCCTCTCGTCATTGTGTCATTCTCTGTGGAAATACCGCCAAGGCATTTCAACATGGACATCGCTGGAAGGACGAAGCGTTTATACAGTGCCATACACCAAGACACGACCGAGTTTAATTCGCGCTCGAAGAAATTCCTTTTTCAGGAACTCCGCACGAAGGCCAGTGCACGATCTCAATCGTCGCGTAGTCGTCGTCGTCGTCGTCATCACGGAAATCCGAATCGTTCGAGGATAGATTACGATTCGAATGTCAGAGACCTATGAAAGAGGAAACGAACGACTGAGAGGAAATCGGGAATAAAACTGACACGTAGAATTCGTCTTGGATTTGGTACAAGACAGTATAGATGTATATGAACAGAGGAGAAGACTCTCGAGGTGAAAATCGATCGTCCGTGACGTTCCGGTAAATCAAACGAATATATTCAGTCAGAGGATCAAACCTCTCAGCAAAATGTTCGAACCATTCTGATCGCTGTGAGAACAGTAGTAAAAAAAAAGTTATCGAAGCTCTTTGGAGTTCTTCTTTCACGAAATCGCCATCACGAAACGCCATTAAAAAAGAGAAACTAAACAGCGATTTTTCTCCAGGTATTTTCACGTTCTCTCAATATTCGTGAAATCGAGAATATTATCAATGATGCAAGTCCAAAGACCATAAATATCCACCAGTTTATTTATTTTTCTTTCTTTTTCAAAGAATCATAAAGTGTACAGACTCGAACGATATTTACGCTTGGAATAAAGATAAAAAAAAAAACTCGTTAAGATGTATAAAAAAGTAACAAGCATAAAGTATTGACAAAGAGAAAAATAAAATACGCAATGGGTAATTCACAACTCGTTTTTTTTTTATTTATCAAGAAGAAATTTTGTAATCAACTTCAGTGAAATTCGATGTGAATAATATTCTTAACAGAGCATAACTAAATTGAAGTTCGTTCAATTAATTATCGAAACCTGGTAAATTTTCGTAATGACTTCATTCACAGATTATATTTTTTCGATCAATTGTTTTATTTCCTTAAACGAATAAGATATTTTCAGATGCTAATAATTTTCACAAATTCAAAAATATTTATAAAATATCAGAGATAATATTATCCTTTCGTTATAAACGAAAGAAGATATCTTTTAGAGGAGGAGATAACTTTTCCAAACCACTGGATCGTCCTTGATCAGCTGATAAATCCCCTCACCTCCTTATTTCGCATTACACAAACCCGCACAAGAAAACCAGTTCTTCTCGCGAGAGTTATGCGTTATTTTCTCACGTAAAAATACGTGGAGACGTTGCACAAACAATTTTTGTGGTTTATCATATATTTTATATGCGTGTAAAATGAGAAGCCAGCCGATCGGAAACAAAAGACCGCAATCCGGACGGACTTTAACTAGTACAACGACAAGAGAATCGTGATATTCAATCAGTTAACAATCGATGTATAGATCGTTATCTCCACAAGAGGATTAGACCGCAGTCAGTTCAGCGATCGAGAACTCTCGCTCTTCATTTCACTCACACGCGAGAAATTTCTGCGAGAAGAGAGGGGGGAAGGGGGAGAGTGGGAGAAAAAAAATAAGAAACGCTGTAAACATATGGAGGCGCCGCGACGTCGCGAGCGAGGCATAATTGTGTAAATTTATTCTTTCGGACATATATATTTCAAGCGATTTATATCCGATCTGATGGCAGTCGTTAAGTAGACATTCTGTTTTTTTTTTTATAATTATAAATTCAGAAGAAGAAAAAAGAACGACTCCCTCGAGTATGAAGCAGCGGATAAAAAATCTTTCTGACAGACGTTTTCTTCGCGAGGCTCAAATAATTTATGGCGAGAACCTGCGACACCGGGATATGAGACCGCAAATGTGTGTTCTATTCCCAACGGAGGAGTTCAAGTTATCTAATCGCGTGGATGAAATAGACATGATCGTTTCATAGACTGTATACATATATATATATCTCTATATATGTTACGGGCATTCAGTTATCGGTTTTTCGGATAATCAAGCCCGAGGCTTTGGAATCGTTACCTTCATTAGAAATTTTCGTCTAAACCGCATGTGTAACAGATGAAAAATCAATAGGAGAGATCGAAACCGAGCGACGTGGAGATATTATTACGAACGTTTATACGAAAGGCACGAGAGGCTGATCGATGGTTGAATTCGAGTCAGCCCATATTTCCCAAGGTTGCACATGCTCCCAATTCTAAATTTAATCGAACGATCTCGTTGGTTTATACATATATACATATATATATATACTCACCGAGCATAATTTCTCTAAATTTACAAGGACTCTGCCGCGGTCGTTGTAAATTCTGCTCAACTCGACGTAATAAACATTCGCACACCCGCATTGACTTTCACATGAAACGCGTCCAATGCACGATCTACGTGTTACCTTGCAGAATTTCATTTATAGAATTTAATATATGGAAAATGCATTAGTTTGTATGGGGAGAAACGAGCACATGCGAAAACGCACGATCGTGTATATATACGAAAAAAATCAATTTACATGTATTTATATATATATATATACACACGGTGCTTTTGGCAAACGTTGGACCATACACATCGAAGAAAAACGTTTCCGCAAGCTCGCCCACAGATTACGGTTCAACGATTGAGAGAAATTCCACCTGTGCCCATTCCGTCGAAAATAATCCACCGAGAGCGATCCGAAAGACCTCTCTATCCAATGCCTCACCATTTTCCCTCCCCATAAACGACTGCACATATATACGAATGCACGTTAATGCACATTCTTCCAATAAATATAAATGTTCATGTTTTTTTTTTCACGTTCTTTGGCTTCACGAAACGATTCTGAGAAAAAATCCATACATAAAGGATCTAATGAATTAACGAGAACGGATAAAAAATACGAATATCTGATACACATTAACCCATTGACATACTGCGTACAGTGCACCTATTCATTATAATCGAGAATTCGCAATATCGTAGAGGTGGAATGAAAAAAAAAAAAAAAAATTCGAACGAGAATGCAGAAAGTATAGAAGAAGATAAAAATGTATGCATTAGTGAAATGAATGGATACTGTAGATACGGAAACTTGTGCGTATGTTTTTATGCACTGATGAGCATAACGTTTTTTTCTGTTTGTTATTATTATTGTAGAACAAAATATGACAAAGGATCTAATAATGAAAGCTTCCATGTACAGCTATCAAAGATTCGACCTCATTTATAAAAGTTAATCTTGTTTATTGGTGTGAAATTTATTGATTCATAGGGATTAACTAAGCTTTTGTAGCAGAAGCAACAATGGCTTTGAAGAGAATCTCCATGATCTACGTTTATATTTTACTGATAATAATTAAAAAATACGGATTTAAGTATACATAAGCGGATACGCACGTGATTATGATATATTTTTAATCAGCGTTTTCAACTCTGTTTACCATCGGCTACAAATTTATAGTCTGAGTCACGTATTTTCAGCTCATTTATTTTCAACTCATGTATTTTCAACATGAACTATTTTACAATTTTGAATTCCCTCTTTTCACACGAAACTTTTTCTGCGCTGCTTACAGCTAATCAGTGCAATGACTTGCGTTATAAGTTTGAGGTTAAACATCTCGAGATGTGTCGAAAGTGAAAAAAAAAAATGAAGTTGAAAATACATTAGTTGCTTGGCCCCGACAAGTTGAAAATACAAGAGTCGGACTGTACCGTTGGATAAATAAAGAATTATAAAATAATCTTCTATCGATAAATAGCCCATTTAATAAATATTTCTCCCTCTCTCTTTTATTTTTCAAACCAGCGTACATCTTTATCACGCTTTCAAGGTGCCTTTTTTTTTATCTGATCGCGCATCTGGAGCTCTGGAGTTTCGCTCGAAAATCTTGCGCGAGTTGAAGGCATTTGTTTTAACAGGTGGTCCCTCGTTCGGATGTACTTGCTGGTAAAATAAACACGTACATGTCCATGTGTGTAAAAGAGAGTTCCGAGGGAGTCCGAGGCTCTATTTGCAGTTGAGTGAACTTTTTTTTTTTCAGTATGAGATATATAAAAACGTTGAACAAATAAAGCTCAAATCTGATCCGCAGCTTTGAGTAGCTTGAAAGATAGATGGATAAGTGAATTCTCGAACTATTTTAATTTTAAAGGCTCGTACAAAGGCATCAAGCGAGCAAAAAGAAAACAGTATGGCCTCGACTAATCCTTTTCGGCAATAGCTCGTTTTCGTGGACCTTTTATCCGAGTTTATATTCCTCTTTCAATCGCGAGCACTTCCGGGTATAGCGTATGCAATGAAAATCCAGCCTCAAAGTTGCCTTTTGTACAAGAGACGCCTTGACACAATAGAACACATACACAGACACAGACACAGACACACACATACACAGCCGCGAGTGAATAATTTGTTCGATGGGGTTTTGCAGCTCGGTTGCTGAAATTCAACGCTCGCTCTATATGCTTTGTATGTGTGTAGGTAAAACACCACAGGTATATAGCCAACGTGTCACGGACAAAGCTCTGTTTACTCGGTCGTTACAGAGAGAAAGCTCAGGATGGCTGAAACACCTGTGGCAGAGGAGAAATAGAATCTCCCCATCGTGTTTGGCGAGCTCCGCAGACAATCTTGGCTTGAGCTCATCGTCGTTTCGTCTTGTTCGCTGCACGTCTATCTCTCTGTCAAGAATATACACAACCGTAACTGTACAATGTGTATATGATCGACCGATTGGACTTGAAGCTCGGTAGGCGGAATGTAACCTTACGGATGGTTAGCTGGTTAGCTGGTATATTACATGCGCGCATTCGAAGGTGAACATACAGCGGAGCGCAGAATCCAGCAGAGAACTCTAGATAGCTCAGGTATGTGCGTTTTGGTATATAACAGTCCAAACCGTCTCCTTCCAACGTTCTTCCGAGATTCCTCATAACTGGGCGTAATCTGCACATGATTTGAACATTCGACGAGCGGAAGACAATGTCGCATATATGGTATTGGCCGCAGCCTTTATGGAAAGCCCTTTTGTTTCGGGTTTGTCCACACACATGTGCTATGCAGCAAGTGTGGGAACAAGAGTAACGACCAGCATCGTTGCTTGTCTACCTGAATGGCCACCTCCAAGATACAATACACAACGTACAAACTTCATTATACGTTGCCATGTTACCGAGGCTGTGGCTTCACGTAATTAGTCGAGGCTCGCTCTACGCCAACAAGAGGCTCAAACACATGTAGATGGAAAAGGGGAGGATAGATTCATCCGAACCCATCGCCCAAGGGACGTCCGACACTTCTGCTTATGGCCCAGCAGCTTATTCTCTGCTTCCCTTGTGTTGTTGGTTCAGCTTCAAGTAATAACGCGCTATGCAGTGGTGGATACCATCCAGAGATTAACAAAGTTTCCTTGCGACTGTATCCTCGATTTATCCTCGAGTACCACAGTTTGTACACCTGATTAACAATGACGCGGAAGGACCTTCCCTTCTTCACATCAAACGCATAAATGGTCCCATGCATAACAATTTTATTTACAAATTTGTATTTAGTGATAAATCAGTAACTTTATGAATTTTATTTTCGTTTGATTCTTTCGAAATAAAAATTATATTATTCTATGCTAAAATTATAAAATTGTATTTTAGAATTTCATAATTTTATTCTATAATTCTATTTTATAATTCTATTGAAGCTATACTAACTTTATTTTAACTGACGATCATTTTAATATTAATATGGGATTGACATAGGAAAGTGCATCAGACGTTGGAGATGAAGAAAAAACAATAAAAGAAAGAAAGAAAATAAAAAGAGAGGAGGAGAACAACAATGGAGGAGATAGAATCCATCTCTATGGCGAATCGATGTGCACGGATTTGCAATCGTAATGTATACATGTACAGTATCCGTCTCTGAATACAAAATTCTGGGGCTGGCCTGTCTCTCGTTTTCTCAATTTTTCTTCGTTTTCTTTCTTCTTAAGTGTATAGCGATTGACTGCCCGTCTATCTATCTGTCTTTCTCTTTGTCTGTCTGTCTGTCTGTCTGACTTTATACAGGGACTCGTCGCTTTAGTCTCGATGCTCATGTAGCTTTTCTCGTACGCCAAAAGCTCGAAGAGCATCCTCACTTTTTTATTGTAACAAAGAATCGTCGTCAATGAAGCGTCTATACTCTGGTACACACTCGAGACACAGCCGGTATATTCACGTACGCGGGATATACACGCTCTTGAGCTTTTGTGTGCCTTCTCTCGCTCGAAGGCGCTTTTCAGAAGTGGCACTTTTTCTGGTCTGAGAATGTGTATCTCGCGGATGATCGTATATACAGTTGACAGCACATATATATTGATGGAAATGTTTCGAGCCATGAAAGAGGACATATAAAAAAAAAACATGACGTAAAAAATATAAATAAATCACAAATCGAGCCAACAGTTTATTATTCGAGCATGATCTCTCTGTTTTGTGATAATTCAAATCTGCACATTTCCTCGTCAACTTTTTTTTTGGCACACCGATGATTTCACGCTGCCAAAATAAATGAGATAAATTGTTGTCTCATGATCTAAGACATTTTTTAGTCATGAACAAATTTGTGCTTGAGAAATCTACAATGAAAGTCGATTTCTTTATATTTTTAGCTAATTATTGTGGACTTATATTATTGTTTATTCAATATAGACATCTGTCCATGCTTATTCATTTGCGAGGTCATCAGTTAACAACAACGATGGTTTAATGTCGTCTTTGGTTGGATAATTCAAGACTACTCCTAGATCACTCCAACCTTCAATCTCTTGACAACCCTCTTGCACGCCCCATGTGATTCGACACTTTACCACGTCGCGCATTCCTCCCTCTTCTTTCTTCTTCTGTCTTCTATCTTATTCGTCACGAATACTTCTTCTTCCTATTTTCACCATACTTTTATATACATATACCAGATTTTATTTCGAGCTTTTTCTTTTTTATCGTACAATCATATCTCTATTGCAGTAACGTCGCGGGTCGCGCATCTCGCTAAGAGACACACTAGAGGGTCGTTAGCGCTAGGAAAAAAAAGAAAGATAAAAAGTACGAATGGTTCAAGACTCGAGCGAAAAGTACGCTTGTATATTTCCGCATCAGGAACCAACAGTCCTCGCCGCTCAAACTTGGCAAGCTTTTCTGTGGTGTTGTGTTTTTCTTTTTTGTTTCTTTTTACAATATGCGCCGCAATATCATTTTTAGAAAACCCTATCGAGCAACGCTGAGGACATATTTGTGCTGAAAAAAAAAATAATAATAAAACGACGATAACGTTTTCAGTGAGATTCGTAATATTCTTCGAGAGAACGACCGCGCTGCGGATATTACGGAATACAGTAAACCTTATTAAAAATTTGAAAGCCATTATTTAATATTTAAATTGAAACATTAAAGATGTTTTTTTGCAAAAAACAAAAATACATTATTTACGATTTCGTTTGATCTTTATAATTTCATATATTATGATTATGCGATACAATATGAAATTCCTTTGAAAGTAGTCAATTTAAAAAGTCACTATCGCAATATTTATTGACGTGCCTTTGTCATGAAGCGCTTTGTATAATCGAGGCAAAAAGAGCAAAAACTCGAGAGGCGAGAATCTCTCGAGGATTATACAAAAGAGGATGACGAGAGCTTGCGTCACAAGAGACGACAGGGTGATAAGAGAAACTTTTATTGCATATTTTATCCCGCCCTCTCTGTCTCCGTGAATATCCAATGAGTTTGATAATATTCGCTAAGGAATATATCAATGAACGTTATTTAAATAATATTGTCTATTGAAGAAACTTTGTTTTTTTTTTGCTCCTTTGAATATATTAAAAAATATATGTAAATTATATAAAAGTTTACTTGATATTCAGGAATATAATGAGAGCATTTTTACGTCAATTTACTGATGACAAGCGTTCCCACTTAATTGATACAGCGTTTCCTCGTTAAAAATAATTATAATATCGAAAAAAAAATTCTTCTTAGCGTTGAATCTATAGATATTTTACTCCAATTAATATAATTAGAATTTTTTTCCTAAAATTATTAAAATCATGACAGCAGATATTGATTAAGGGCGTTTCGAAGTTCACCATCTGGGGCATCTATACTTTCACACCGACTTTCACTCTTATCAAGAGATGCCTGATAATGAGTCACGAAGAATTACAGCTACCTGACTCTCCCTTTTTTCTCTCATCTTTTTTTTGTCTATTTGAGAATGGCATGACATTTTTGTTTCAAAGGAGTGCGGAAGTCGTGAAGGATACTATAGATATCGCCGGTTATATATCCGCAGTATGTGGAGCCAGCTCTTTTGGTACGATAAGCCCGCGCCTGGCTGAACATATTCGACACGTAGCGGCGTTACACCGGGAGCTATCGGGCGGATAAAGGGAGACGTAGACTGGAGAAGCGCGTCTTCTATTTTCTTTCTTTCTTTTGATATGTGCCGTAGTAAGAAGAAAGCTGACGAAGAAATATCAGCTGAAAGGAGTCTATCCACCCAGACACACAAACACACACACACACACACACATTCATGCGCAACTGAGATCGAGGAAAAGACGCGGAAACGGGAGAAAAATATAAGATATATGAAAATGTATAAGAAAAAGAAAAGAAAAAAAAAAAGATAAGCGAAAGACTGTTATACTACACAGGTGAAAAGTATGCCATAAGGAAAAGTCAAGGAGGCAGAATGCACACAGCTGCAATGCCTCAGGGCCAAGTTTAAAGGAAAAACTGTGAGAAGATGTGAAGTGTACGCTGACGGAAAACGCAGTATATAATATGTGTGTATGCTCTCAATACTCGGTGAGTAAAGTCAAAAGAAAAATGTGTGATCCGGCAGCTTGAATTCAATTTAAGTATCAAATTTGTATTTGGTTCCGTTTGTTTTCATAACATTCTTCCATCCTCGGATGTTTTTACAGCAATAAAATAAAAAACATGAACATTTCATGAATTTATTGATAAAAGAAGTATTAAAAAAAAAAAAAATTCAATAATTATATATGCAGAAATCGTAATTTTATGCAAGATATTAAAAAATTATCGGATCATCAATCAGACATCAACGTGACTCGAGGGATTATTCTCCAATTAGAATTTACCACACAAACCGTAATCGTTCAGTTTTACTCTCAAATATGTTGGAGCGTTTGCCGTTATTACCGCGGATATATCGTAATTGACGGTTATACCATACGATTTGGGAAATATCGATATCGGTAAAACGCCAATGTATATGTGTTCGGTATAATCTATATATACGTAAATAGGCTTAACGAGGGGAGATTCTCTGGATTCTCGGGGTGCGCCTTCCTCCCTCGTTTATGCCACACTCGATAAGTTATAATGGTATGGATCGAATAGCACCGGAAGAGAGCGGGAGCTTTCCGCATATCGTGAGTTGTAGAGAACGGATTCGGGCAGATTGTTCTATGGCCGCGGATTAAAACATCGTGGAATGGAAAGAGAAAGCGAGAGAGAGAGAAGGAAGGAATAGAAAGAGTCGGGTGCACCAGCCCCGCAACGATTCGATATCCGATAATTCCCAGTTGGCTTTCTCTCTCTCTCTCTCTCTCTCTTTCCCTCTCTCGTTGGGTGTTTCCCCGGTAAATTTACAGTAATAGCCGACATGCTCGAGGACACCGTGAATTCACTTTCCTCGAGTATAGAAATAGGTAACATTTCGAACAATAAACCGAGCAATCGATATTTGATTTTTTTTTTATTTACAGATTAGAGATCTATATGGGCTTGAAGAATTACTTTGAAAATCGACGTTGTTACGAAACATCGTCGATATGTAAGTTTTTTTTATAATTTTGAGGAATTAACGAGAGACTTGTAGATTTTGGGTGTGTTTAACACACCGCATGCGCGATCTGTCAGCGTAATTCATGCTCGTGTCTAGACCGGCTTAACAATGTACAGGACATTAATTTGCTGGAAACTATTTTGAGTAATCTGATGACGAGCTTTCAATTAGCAACTGATTTCCTAGAGAGTATCTTCCTATCTCCTGTATTGCAGATTTGATTGAGTATAGATCAAATTGCGTATAGCAAAATGCCGTTTATCACACGACTCGTATATACATTCACCACATATAGAATGTGCCTACATTTTATCTATACTTGATCCAATATATGATCGATCGATCGGCGTACGAGAACGGTGTGAGATCACGATACGGCTGGCTGATGATCCAGTCAATTATATCGGACAACATGACGCGCCTATATATAATTATAAATGCTGATTTTACGATCTTGCTAATTAATACAATATATAGATAATACATGCGCTTGAAAGTATAATATCTTAATGATTTATTGCAAAAAATCAAGTGTACGCTCTCGTCGATCAAGATCTCGATACTTATCCCCCCCCCTCGCCCCCTCCACATGATACTCGATCGTGTACGTGACAATCGTCACGATCGTGCACGTTCTAATTAACGTTACATAATTCCACGTATTCGGAATTTTGCTGTTTCAAACGATAAACCGAGTTAAAATGCATGCACATTTTTTTAAAAATTTGAAATATCAAAAATTTTACGAGAATTTCATTTATTTGTTTATTTATTGTTATTTCATTTTACTGATAAATGCAACGTTCTGCTATATTTCGATTCACGTGTATACTTAATTGCAACCAAACCATTGATAATTGGCTCTCGTTGAAATTGCAACTGGCGAAACGGGGAAAAAATAGTTTAGAATTCGTGTGTATCGATTGTGATGCTCCGTTTTCGGAAATATAGAGAAATTCCATACGTACTAGGGAAATAGCCATTGCAAACGATACCAGAGATACATATATTCGCGTGACTTGCTCTCTAACGATTCACCGAAATGCTGTTAATGCAACTCTCGCCAAAAAGCTCCACATAGCTTTCCCTCTCTCCCTTCGTCTCTCTCTCTCTCTTTCTCTCTTTTGCTCTGCGAGTTTACTTCTCGGGTTGATCCAATTTTACCGGGAGTAAAAGCGCGAATGGTACGTCCCGTATACTATGTACGATCCGCAGGGTGGAAAAGTGAGTGCTGGAAAACACACAGAAATGTGTGCGCTAAGTGCGAACGAAACGTGTTGTCGTGTGGTGTAGATATCGTGTTCACGTGTGTGTACGCGTCCTGTTTGTGCTTTCCGAGTGCAAGGGAATTACGACGGAACGATATATAAGCGCTCCACTTGAGGTTTGAAGTGGACAACATACCATCAATCTGCGGCAAATGTACCGCAACGATTCATTTTTAAATCATCCATTTTTCAAACACTCTTTTTTTTCTCAAAGTGAAACGAAATTGCAGCGATAAACGAAAGGTTTTCTCTTTAATGGAGGAAAGAGAGGGGGGATCAAGCAATTTTCTCGAACCTGATTAAACTGCAGCAGAGATAAAAAAGCATCAGAGGAAGTTTGAAAAAAAAAATTAACCAGAAAACGTAATTGACGTTTACTTAACCTTATAAACATCATCACGTCTAGTCTGCGGTTCTTCTTCTATATTTCCATGATGTATACCACAAGGACTCTTTTATTTTGAGTATAGCCAATTTGTGTATGATATGCATTACGCGAATCGTATGTATATGTACGCGAATATAGACGACCCAAAAGTCGATGATGGGGACCTGGGCAAAGCCAGAGCGACGATATTTCATCTTTCGAAAAGTTTCTTAAGTGCACGCCGGAACCGCGATTCATGCGGTTGCTTGAAAAGCTCAGTGCGGTCGCGGGAGAACGTCCTTCCTGATGAAAAACCGCGAAAGGCTTTCCTGTCTCTCTATCTCTTTAGCTTTTCCGCGGAGCTTTTCCTATCTTTCTTTCTTTCTTTCTCTTTCTGCTCGTTTTTTTTTTATTTTTTTATTTTTTTCGTTACCGCGAACGCTTTCGTTTCACCTTCTCGTTCTCTGTCTCGTTGAGCCTCTTCGCATTTCCCATTGAGTGCATAAACTATGTATATGTATTTGCTCACATGTATATATAAATATATACCAGAATACGGAATTTCCCTTCTCGGTAATACCATTGCCACTCTGGGAGATTGAGGACCGCGTATAGGTACATATGTACTCGCGAACAACACAAAATTTTCTCGACGTTGTATCTCCAAGTATACACACACATATACTCAGAGTTATTCTACACCTCGGTGCGGTGCGTTATCGGAATATAATATGAAATATATCCAACAGTTCAGGTGGATAACAAATATACGATTTTTTCACATTTTTCTTCGAGGAATTTTCTCTATACGAATAAATATTTCCTTCGTACAACTATAAATATTAAATAAACTATATATAATTCGTTTTGTTGTTAATGACAATCATTGGACCAACCACAAAATACACATTCGTCTCATACTCCACTTTCTCGTTACTATTTTTTGTTTTTTTTTCGGCTCTTATGATATTTGCTAGATTTTCTCACGAGAGGATGATTTTTATTCGAGCCGAGGCTCTCGAGCCTGCTCTCATACTCTATATAATCTTGAGTGCAAAGAGACGTCGCAGAGCCGAGTTCTCGTGAATTTTCGTGCACGACTGGTTTTTCTCGTTCCAAAAAAGCTTCAGAGACACGCGTTGCTGATGACGGCGCCTGCAAGAGTCTCAATGTCTGAGAAACGCTACAAGCTGTGTAGAAAAACCACTGAGGAAGCGAGAAAGCTTCTCTTTATACATGTATAAGAAAAAAAAAAAAGATGAAAGAAAAAGGCGAATAGAGAGAGAAAAAGAGAATTAGAGATAGAAAAAGATAGTCCCGAGTCGGAAGAAAACTAAACGAAATCCTTTCTCTCTCTCTCTCTCCCTTTTTCAGTATGTATATGGCACGCAAGAGCTTCGTGAAAATCTTACGGAAAAATAAACCGAGTAACGTGAGACCGGCTCCCGATGTCTCCTCGAACTTCTCGAGGAAAAGACTGTGACTTTATCTCTCGTATTATTTGGCTATTCCTGACGCTTTCCCAACTGACTCCTTGACCCCCGTCGAGATGATTTTTGGGATGGAGTCTCTCTCGCGTGTATTATATGATTTGAGATAAGAAAAAAAAATCAATGTTCCAATGTTGAAAAGATATTGAATATATTTACGAGATAAATCTTATCAACCAGGTCCGCCAGCCATAGAGCACACACCGGGATACGAAAGTTTCGAAAATTCTTCTGGGACAATCTCGCAAAAGCTCAACTTTCCTGTGTACTTTTCTTTTTGGCCAATAATAATTCAATATATATAGAGCTTGTTGAATGTATGCATGCATTATCGATGCCAAAGGAACTGGCTCTTATCTTATATCACGATGGAAAAATATCGAGATAGTCAGCGTTCCAAATAAAAGAAAAAAAAAAGTACGAATTCAGCCAAGGTTCCGTTAAATCTCTTGTTTTACTCTCTCTCACTTTCCTCTTTCTGTTATTTGTTACAAAGTTGATCTTCCTGATCTACGTATATATAAAAGTATTCAGAAGGAGAGAAACGTTGAGATGAGAGAGAAAATATGAAGGCACAAAGTGGCTCATATACTGATTGCTCCTCTCTAAATTCCACTTATTAAAACTTGCTCCTATTTTTCGAGTGGCGCATTTTACTTATAGATACTTTTTGCACATATGAGCCAACAATGTGAATAACGTGTGTCTATATGCAGCGGTTGATATCCTGCGGGCGTCGAGTTGCCGTTATTGGGTTATCTGGCAATGTTTTCTCGTTTCAACACGACGAGCAAGAGGCAACATTGTATATATAGGAGGTGATATATAAAAATGTTGGCTAGGTCGCAGCGAGCGGTAAAAAAATTGTCACTCGCGTGTATCCTCGCGAGGTGTCGTACAAGACATTTAATTATTCAGCGACAGTGAACCATCGACCATCCCGCACGAACTTGTGCGGTTCTTTTTGTCTTCAATTATTTTTTTTAACCCTCGAGCCGCGAAGAAGAGGAGGCTGACTTGACTTCACGCTAGTTGGACTCATCAAGAATTCGCATGGAATTGACACGAGCACTTCCGCGGTTGGAACGAGATAAAAAGTACCCCTTTCCCGCCACTCTTGTTTCGGGCACTCTCGTTATCACTCTTATTTTCTCTTCCTTCCTTTCGCGTCTGTCACTCCAACGGGTCTTTCTCCCTACGATTCGTCTTCCCACGGCTGCCTGATATTGCGAGACGTGTACCCTCGCAGAAAATAATGTATATGTGTGTGTGTGTGTGTGTGTGAGAAAATTTCCGATATGACGTGCTATCATTCCCGTTTTTGTACATACACTTCCACACTCATAGCAACGGAAAAAAAAACGACGACGATTGAATTTGCAATAAAAATGGCACGCCGAATATCCGAAAAATGCACACTTTCACGTCATCGATTTTCGATGTTCCCTGATCTGATAATTCATACTCAACGTTTCCAATTCTAGGACAGATGAAAAATTTCGGTATTTATAAAAGCGAATCGGATACACGTTAAATCTCTCGTACGCCTCGGGCGGAAACAAAAGTGCCCCAAATTTTCCTTTCTTTCGGATTTATCGATGTCAATAAATTATTTACGTGATACATTTTGCAGGTGATTTCACATTGCGTGTGTATCAGGGCTATATCGCCTTCTCTCGAGATGCAGGGATTTTTTACTCCTTATCCATATATACATATATATACACATATATGCCGGTTTTCTTTCGAAATTCCAGGAAGCTTCTCTCCGATATGCTTGGAAAACTGCCAAGCGAACAGATAAATTATCCCCGTTCTCCCTACCGACCATGTGCCGTATACTCGATTTATCCGGAGCAGACGACGAAACTCAGCAGCTCTCACCACTATGGATGCGCGAAGAAATTCCATACGAATTTTATTATTTTTTCAACCTCGATACGGAATTGAAAACGGGGATAATCTTCCCCAGAGGATGAGCGATTTTCGACCCTAATTGGCCGATTCATTTCTCTTATAATACTCCAAGTTTATGGCGGGGAATTATCTACATTTTTTTTCGGGTCTCTACCGAGCATTTTCGTCGCGAAAAAAGTTTTCATTTCAATTTTTCAACCATGTGTTTTAAAATCTAAAAAAAACACGCTCATCGACTTTCCTCTTTATTTACCTATACTTGCACATACACTAAGTACCGTACACATCGCGATATATACATTACTTGTAATATATATACTCGTTGGAGATGCGCCAGAAGGAAAATAAATAAATTACTCGTTCTCCTATTCGATTTGGCTGGTTGGCATAGTAGCCAGCAAAGCAGAGAAAGGAAGAGAGAAAATACTGTATACAGTAAACGAAGACGTAGGGTATTCTATCTAAAAGGGAACAATACTCGTCTGTGAACATTTTGGGACTCGTCGGATTCATTAATGTTTTCCTAACCGAAAAAATCCACTTTTTTTGGGAATTATTAAATATTTTTCTTGACCAATTGGTATGGGGTAAAGGATCCTAAAAACATTTTAAACGAAAAATGATTATTTTTCAAATTGTCAACCCGTACGTATACTCATCCTGGGAAAAAATTGGTCTTCTGTCGTTTGCTCTCTCGACCTCACCTGTTCTCATCTATTAGGGATAATGAAACTCGTGCTTTCGCGATATTGTGGTAGTTTCGGAATGAAATAGGGGTCCGAGCGAATGTTTTCTTCTGGAAAAGAGACAGCGTAAGATTTTTCATTCCGGTGGAAAAAAAAAGAGCCCGTCTCGAACGTATTACTTCCACAGATTGTCCCTTTTCTATCCGAAAGTCTGCACGGACCTTCAATGCAAGGATCGTATACATGTACGCGATCTCTACGCGGGGCCAGAATGGACATGTATAGCAAGTGAAATGCGAGGAGAAAGACCCAGAGCTGACTTTTCCGGATTAAGACTCTCGGTATTCGTTTGGTAGAGCTTGCAGACTCGTCGAGACTTCAAGGCGAGATTCGAGAGCAACGCTTTTCCGCAGGGTGCACTATATATACAGTGTATACTAGAGCCAAAAGCCAATAAGATGTAAATCGAGAGAAAAGAAAGTGATATTTCTGGAAAAGAGGGTAAGAGAAAGGGAAACGCGGGAGACAGGTTGAAAAAAATGTTCTTCCGGAAGGTGAAAAGCTATTTTCCGGATTCAGATTGTCACGTAAAATATGCACGAGATAAATGATAGAAAACATGTAAAATATTACTCTTAACATAGTAACAAAAAGAAAAAAATTACTAGCAAATTTTTTTAGTTTAAATATAAAATATTTCAAACGAAAGATAATCTGAGCAGATTTTTCTCTTCTTCGTTTTTCTCATACTTCTGGATTTTAGTTTATACGAAAATAATTTATCTCATTGCATATGAAATTTTAATGACTTAATCGTGGAAAAAACGATATCCCCAATTGATGCAACATATTCGTTCCTTCTCAAGTTCCTTCGTTCAATTTTATCATTGTACATTCTCTGATTTTCTCGTATTTTCCATTTGTTCGACATGAGCTCGATACTCAGACGTTTTGTTAAGAGCATTAAACTGTCGCATAAATTTGTATAAGCCAAGAGGAAAAAGGCAGGAGAGGTGAAGGGAAAAGAAGGGAGAGGGAGAGAGAGAGAGACAGAGATACGCTTTTATAACGTTAGTGGGAGGGTTTATGCACGGTCGTTTTTTTATCGATGCATACACCAAAGCTTTTAATTCGAAAAGTCATTTATAGATATATATATATTCAAACGAACGTAATCGATTTTATCGAATCGGAAAAACACGGTCAGGCGAGAAATAGCGCTAATTACAAGAGAGTTCATCTATTCGTTATCTATACCATATACAAACGATAACGATCTCTTCAATTTAATACTGCCTAATTTATACCTTGAACGGACGTGACCGATAAAACAACCGGCTTTAGGAACATTTTACGCTAATTAATCTCGGAGCCCTATGCACTATTGGTTTTTTCATTAGAGCCATTCTCGCCATAGTTGCAATAAAATTTAACATTGATCACGGTTTTTTCGATCTTATATATATACACGTATAAATAACGTGTAAAAATATAGAAACGACCGTTTACTCTCACGGAATAGGGGGAATAAGAAATTCATCACACACAGTATCGAGAAATTCTAGACACCATTGATCGCGCGGCGAAAAAAAAAGGAGTCGTAAAAAAAACGCGGTCGAAGTAAAACCGGTGTGCAACGTCGGTAACTGGGAAATGAACGGAAACGCGCCCGGTTTGTCAACCGTGTGCGATGCTGCAACGCAGAAATGGTCGACGTTCATTATCGCGACTGCGTATGTAGGTCGGCTGTTACATATTAGCGTTATTAGATCGTGAATAGAAGGAGAGAGGAAAAATAAAATTATGGACAAGGTTATGGCACGCAAGGGTATCGTAATGTCTGTGTAGTTTGCTATTACGTTTCGCTATGGTGTTGAACCATCCGCAGGAGGATTCCCCTAGGGGTTCCCCGAGTCCGCGTCAGGATATTTCTGTATGTGCGTGTGTATCAACGCATTACACGTCGTCATACCCCATATCCCATTTTACCGTGATCCGAGGGTATTTTCATGCTCGATCTCTCGATCTGCTGTAGTCAAGTATATATATGTAGATAAAATAACGCGTGATGATCGTATATCTGTCACGATGGGAAATAAAAACGTTCATGGTCGTTCGACGAGATCGGATATTGAATAAGTACTCAAATGGCCTCGTGGCAAATGGATTTTTCTTTCAACTCCGAGGTTACCATTTAATCGTTAACTTTTACAAATAAATATATATTTGGGCTAGCCTCGATCAATATTATTCGAGACATTAAAATGTATAAGCACGATTCGCTCGTTCATGAGAAAGAAAAAAAGAAACGCGAATTCCCCCAACAAGCAATAATGAGTTGCAAATACAACTATGGTAAGCTGATTAAACGAGAATTGAAAATTTCACCGTGGACCAGAGGAAAGAGAGAGAGAGAGAGAGAGAGAGAGAGAGAGAGAGAGAGAGAGGGAATGGAATAGCGCGAGGACAAAGTTGATTTAGTGGATTTGATTTCGGTCCATCGCATTTGAAATTCAGTGCGATTAATTACGCCAAGAGAATTACAGCTGATATCAGCTGATAATAATTACCAGTGTATTTGACGAATTTTCTCTAAATATATACGTATAGGTTTGTTGTATATTCTCGAATTAACGAACTAACAAATCAGAGAGAATTTGTCATTATAACCACATTTCGTGATATATCTATACAAATACGCAAGCGCATACACATACTCACACATTTATGAGTCCGCCGAAACGCTGACACAAAGTTTATACCGAGTAAATTACAGTAGCTTCAATGAAGGCATTATTTCATCGAATCCGTACATTCGCACACCTGGTCTCGCTATCTGCGGTATCACGCGCGCATCGCTATCGCCGCTGTGGCCTCTCTCCATTGCAATTTACGATTGACGCGAATTTGATATATGGCGATCAGAGTGATGTTCTATATATACCCAGTAATTAATGCGGGGAGCTCTTTTGTAACGGCCAACAATAATTCTCTTGCATGCGAAAGAGAAGGATCTCGGGCTTCGCGCGGTATTCCGCAGATGGGTCTGAATGCGAGAATGCACGGACTGAAATAATTTCAAATTTTCTTCAAATTTTTCATATATCTTACTCAACGAAGAGATTTCCTATCATGGAGAAAACTTATGAAAAGAAAAAAAAAAACTTTCTAATCAATTTTAACGATCAAACAAAGTTTACTTTTATAGGAATTTGCAAGTTAAAAATTCATCCTCGCAGCGGAGATCCTTTTTAATTTCAAACATTTTACGATTTACATTTCAACGATAATATATCCCAGCCCTTTTTCTTTTTTACTGATCCTCGAATCGCGAACAGCCGTTCCTCGCGTCAAAAGCATCATATACTCGCATGTTACTATAGTTTTTATACAAGAGACGGATCGAACATTTACGATGTTATTATATGGGATCGTTATACTTGTTACTATACTTTTTATAGTTCTGTGGTCAAATTCAACTATACGGCACGGATTGGAGGCGCGACTACGAATGTGAGAATAAAACCACCGCAGAAATAGCATTAAAGGGCGTGAGAGATTTTATGCCCTGGTACTTTAACGCAGTAGTGCATATATTACATATATGAGAAATATATGTTTACAATTCATACATATTCAGAAGATCTGATAATGTAAAACGATGAAAATTGCTCTACCGAAGTAATTTCCTCCGTTTTATATCATCGGGAAATGACAGATGTCTCGCGGATGATAATTTTTGGCTTCATATATATTTACATGTTCCTCGGTCATCGCACGACAATGTATATACTCTTATTTTTTTGAAACGTAGTTTCATTGTTCGATTCAACTCCGATAACACACACACACACACATACAATTTTAACGGATGTTGATTATCCAATATTAATTCGTGCGCGAACTTGCGGTTTGTTTACCCACAACGCTTCATCATGTACATTTATGCAGTCTGCTGTGTAAACTTAGAAAATTTACCGAGTGCATAAGCGATAGTTGATAAAAATATATGTGCGAACGTAGTAACGGCTTAGGGTCGAAAAGAACTTGTGCAATAATGCATTTTATTTATAATCCACGCAACATTAATTCGTCACTTGGAATTGCTAAAATACTTTTCAAGTTTTTCGCTCATTTTGTTTATCCCGTTTTTTCCTCACGTACCACATGACGTATATCTGCATGCCTGCTGTTAAATCTCACGAATAGGCCATTTTTTTTTCTCGTGTTTCTATGAATAATACATTCTATGTCATACACACACACACACACACACGCGCACACATTTAGGAAAGATTATTCCTGTTTTATAAATAGGAATAACTTATCTTAATGCACTCGTAGATGGAAGGCCACGTGCCGTAGACGACGATAAGAAATATTTTGTAACCGAATTATACTGTATACTCTTCCCTCATGCATCGAATATTTTTGTTTACTATTATTTTTTTGTTTTCTATAAATAAAACACAGCCGATAATAAATGGCAAACGTGTTACACACTCGTATTCCGCACTTCACTTATTTTCCTTTATTTATGAAGATGAATTCAATATCTCGCTCTTCGTTTGATCGATCGATAAAGTTTATCACGCGATGAATTTATAAAAGTATATCATTGAACCTGTCCGTGAGTCTGATAAATTTTATTGGAAAAATATACCTGCGTGTTTGCAAAAGAAAAAAAAACGTTTCATCATTTTAATTGATACGAAGATTTTTTTTTTGAAAATTCGAAAAATCGTCTTTTAGCTTTCGAAAAATTCGGATATCAACTTTTTCCAAGTAAATTATTCGTGTTTTTTTTTCTCTTATTTAAAATATAATACAGAAAAATGTATGTATTTACAAATGAAATAATTACTTTCAGTACTTATCCGATCTGTATTTGGTGTTGGAATACTTGGTATATTACATGTGATTCGGGCATAATATAGCTATTTACTTCGTAGTTACGTCCGGAAGTAACACGTGAAATCGTATAAACCTGACGTTGCATTTGCAACAACAAAACAAAACGTCATCGTTTCTATCCCCCTGTCTCTAGTAGGAACCCTCAACCAGTCACTTTGAATTTCGTGCACGTGTTGCTTGTGGTAGATAATAAGCATAGACCGAGAGATGATGTTGTTGTATGGGTATTGGAGAGAGAGCCCCGAAACTATCCTTCTTCTCTGCAGATACGTGTACGTATAAATATATAGATATCCATGTATAAACGTAGATCTACGTGCTGTGTATTCCGTCTCCTCACAATCCCAATATAACAGGAATATGCCGCAGGGCGTATACATTATCACGCACAATTGTAAACACAATTGTGCGCGAAAATTATATGCGACAGTGTCGACCGCAGTCACGCTCAATTAACTTCATCGTAACGCGCGGGCTCTGCAGAGGCGCGCATACGTATACTCGCGTTACATATTACTCCATTGAGACAAAATTCCTCGATTCGTTAACCAAATACAACGAGAACATTAATAACAATATAGATTGAAGTAGCTAATAAAAGAAGAAAGTATATTATAACGCGAATTTCATGACCAAACGAAAAACGATAAAAATTTCATAATCGCGTTTTTTTTAACTGAGGAAAATTCGTCAGTATAATTATAACAAAGATTCTAATTCAATTGAATAAAAACATTTAGCCCATTATTCAGGGTAAATTCGTTATAAAATGGTCTTTAGTTCGAAATGAATTTGTATTATCCTGGGTAAAATTGCCATAGAAACTCCGTGTATAGAATGTTGAATTATACGTGCGAGTTTTACCTTTCAAGCGCATATTACATATACGTTTATATATGTGTATAAGAATAAAAACTCCATTTCGATGAGTATTTTCTCAAAGTTTTTTAAAAAATAATTTTTGTTTCGTCCAATACTGTATCTCTAAATATTCTCGCGTTAGAATGCGTCGTAGCGTAATTGCTTCAACGCGACAACGAACGTAATAGAGATGGAAGTGACTCGGACGGAAAATGAGTTTGAGGATAACAAGCTACGAATTTACGGAGCTGACCCAGCACTCGGGTATCATGAAAAAAATAATCATATGAAAAAAAAAGAAGGGAGGAATCGCACCGGGGAATAAGAGAAAGCAGCACAAAGCGTGGCCTCGCGTTGACGGAAAACGCCTAATATTATATGTATATTATATTACGTACGCGCGAGTGCATAATTTATACGCGTACACCGTGCCCCGATCCTTCGGATGATATATGTCGGTGAATATTATATGCAACTCTATTCCCGAGTACATAAGGGGTCCATGTATACGTCCGTATTATGTGGATGCGTGCTAGATATATATCCCATGAAATGGTATATGGAAAGGCAGCAGGCGAGGTGCTCGAGGGGCCACTCGAAAGAAGCGCGGGTCGGTATTGGTGCGGATGGGTGCGGGGTTTCTCTCTCGCTCGCTCGAGAACAGCTTTAATTTAGTTGGTGAAATATATACGTTAACTAGACGAAAAATTTCCGTATTACGTGCGCGCGGAGAGCAATAGACACATATATATATATATGTGGAGAAAATGAGGGAGAATGGCGAGGCAAAGAAGCTGGACGGTGTGATATGAGCTCGAGAAATACGCGAGTGTAAGAGCGAGTAGGAGGGAGGACAAGAGTAGGACCAGATTGCTCGTTTCAGTAAAGTGAGCTAAGGAATAAAAAAAGAATCTATCGTGCTATTCTCGCACACCCTCTTATGCCACTGAATTCCGTGAATAATCTCGAATTGAATAATTCAATAATATTACACCCGTACACGAATATACAATTATTTTGCGATACTTTGTATGATTTTTTTTTTTCATTTAAACGCAATTGAAAAATTACGGAAATATATTATCTGGAAAATTGAAAGATTTTGAGATTAAAAAAGTGTATATAGCTCAGTGTACCTTTTTTTTTATTTCTATTATACACTCTGAAGCACCTCTCGCATGTTACTTCCGATCGAACGTGTAACGCCATTAATCACGGATTATATTCCTAAAACTGAGCGAACTCGCTTGAGACTACGAGCGCATATATTGGGCTTTTGAGCCGGTCAATTATTCTTGCAACCTCGTACAATCTTTCTCACCCTCTCACTCGCACCAACCCTCGCATCAGCAGCGTTATAGAATGCTTAAATTCATGGGCGCGTATCACATACACTCGACTCTAACTTTTGTGGTACCGCAGAAGCTTACGACGAGGCTGGAATATGAGAGATTACAGCAATTCGGTTTACACTCACACGAGAGAAAGAGAGAGAAAAAGAGATTTGGAAACGAGACATATTAGATGTGCATGTGTAAGGTTTTATCATGTATGAAACCAAATTCTCGAACAAGCAACTTTCCAAGTTCTGTATATGGTGAATTCTGACAAGAGTTGTACCAAGAATAGTCACACTATGATTTCAGATAATTCCATATTTTAAAATAATTTTTCTCCTTAATTTAAATGCTTTAAAAAAAATGAGAAACATTTGATTCTTTTTTTTCCCCAGTAACTTCATATAATAAGTGGACAGGAAAATAATTACGCTTCTACGCATTGAATTTAATATAGAAAAAACATTACTTTTCGATCCACGTAATAATTTCATATTGATAAAATTATCGATGGTAAAAAAAATGCAGACAAAACGAGTTTCGAAAAATGAGTATAGAAAATATATTAATACTTGCAAATAATTATCGCTCTAAATATAATTGTAATGACAGCAATACAAGCATTTTTTTTTATCAACAATCTTTTATCTAATCTATAATGTTATCAACGATCAATAAAAAAAAAATGGTGAATGCTGAATACAAAGACGAGTCGGTATCCAATTAGGTGAAAGAGCTTGAACTCGCCATACAAATGTAAGCCTTGTGTGTGTATAACGATCGCACCTCTCGAAATTGATCAGGCCAAACAAAAATTCACCGTCATAGCAATAAAGATAGAAAAAAAAGAATGAGAGGGAAAAAAATGGATCAACGAGTGAGCATCGGAAAAAAAAAGGCTTGTACAGAGATAGATCTGGAATTAATTTGAGACTGAGCCCGAAGAGCTGTAAGAGGGGAATAGGAAAAAAAAATTAATTGATTTACGAGTGTGGACTCGTGGATGAGCTGCGTTGATGCTCGTTCAGTACTGTACGGTCACGTTTTTCCCGATAGGTTGGGGGGAGGGGGCGCGGACCTTATTTCATTTGCTTTCTCTTTATCCATCGATTGACGTTCGATATAAGAGATGGGGAACAAAAAAAGCGGGGACAATAAAACAATGAAAAACGTGCTCATCGCGGTGTATACTGTATGCATAGATGATGGTTGGTTTGTTAGACTTTTTTTTTTTAATCCTGTGTGTCGAGCAACGAATTTAATTAAAATTGAAGCGGTATTGAGAGGCGCGAGAATTTCTCGGTGCCAATTCTAAAGTACGAGAAATAAATACTCGAGCACGTGTTTGCCGATAGGAAGCCATTGTTCGTTTTCGTCATTACAATTTCCGATAATTGGCATCGCCGTATTTATTCCCAATTCATTAGATGCACGAGACAATCGATGGACGAAAAAAAAAAAACAAATTGGGAAATTTATCACGAACGTTTTTTGTTTCTTTTAGATATAATTCTTTTTTTAAAACCGTTCCTGTAAATGTTTAATTAATTTTTTTTTAATTGTTTTTTTTTCATAATGGGTCCCTCGCAATAAACAAAAGCAAAAACTATAATGAAATCACAAAGATTATGTTTACGCGTTAGTCCGCACCGCATGAGGTTCCCTCGTACTCTTGCCGCAGAACACAATTGTACGCGTACACATATATATATATATATACTATAGATACCTGTACAAACACAAGTACATTGAAAATTATGCAATATGAAGCGAAACGGCAAACGAGCGGTGCGTTGAAGCTGCAATTGAAATTATACTAACGAGGGAAATTAAATTTTAATATTGCCCGCAAACAACAAGCCTCTCAAGGGAGTTACCTATTTTCCCAACACATCCCGTATGCACCAGGCATTATGCCGAGTCTTCCCTCTTTTTTTTCTCTTTTACGTACCACCCCTGCGTCTATGTTAGTATGTAATTTTCACGAGTTTGTATATGCTATTTTTTTTTATATATTTTACACACGGCAGTCGCCAGAAACTTTTTTTCGGCAGACCGTTAAAAAAATTTCATATTCGAATGTCATGGCTCGAACTTCATATCTGAATATTTTTTGAACCTTGACTTTCATCACAAAGGTGTCTTTATAAAAGAAAATTAATGAAATTACTTTTAAATAAAGTCAAGGGTATGGTTCTAATTGCCGTGAATTAAAAAAAGAGAGAGAAACACGTATAAATGAAATTACGCAGTTCAGCCGCTGTCGTTTGTGGCTACAAACGTGTGTAAAACTTGCGGCTACGAGGAAGAGACCATAAGAGATAACTTTTCACGAACTGGTCGGGACGGATATACCCCCCCCCCTTCTCCCTGCGTATTCTCACCATACTCTATACCGTATATTTGCTCGGCCGTTTTCATATGAATATGAAAATATTGAAATATCGGAAAGGGCGCGCGGGCAAGCGGATGAAATCGAATTGCGTTGCGTCGCAAATAATAAATTGAGAGAAGACCGAGAATCATCTCCCACACGCTTTTCCCGTATTTCTTGTTCCTCTCCTATATATTACATGTCCCAATATAGCATACACCCGCGTATACTATACATGAAATATTCTTTGTGAACGAATGACCCTTCCACCTCCTGTTCAACAATGGTGCGATGTCTATTTGAGCTGAATAATAGCTCAAATATTGAAGTTTTTTGAAAATATATTTTCTCAAAATAAGTATTTAATTGTGGATAATAATAATATGCCAGATCGAAATGGCCACTGGCTATGGTTAATTTTCAAACTTTTTTTTTCATAAAATAAGACACATCTCAGTCGAAAATGGACCAATATCGATGAACATCGATATATAAGAGTTTTTTTAATTTTCATTTTTTTTTTCAATTAAAGATGTTGATCCCAATATACAGGAAATGCTCGTAGACTTTTTATTTTCGATGTGAATATACGTGTGAGATATGTGAGTGTATATTCATCTGATGGTTCGTTGCTATGGGCAACACGATCTTGCCAACTCCCTCAATTATCACATCGGGCACGTCGCATGAGTTTGTCTCGTAATTGACGCGGTAAATTGACTAACGAAATAATTAGTATGATTAATTGCCGATACTTCGGGAGGCGGTTCGGATCACACATTCGATTTTCGTCACCTACGTCTCGTTCTCTTTAATAGGCTAACAGGAATGCTCTGCGTATTGTTAATCGATGACACGAATAATTCTAATAAAACCCTTTGTTCGAAAATGTACGTGCGAAAAAAATGTCAGAAAATCATTTTTCTTCTGCGTTCGAATGATCGTTCTTGCGTGAATAAAGATCTAGAAATTTCGTATATGCGAACCGTAATATGCGGAACATTGCGTGAATGATTGGTCAATACATATGGAGTAATTATACCTAAGCGATTATAAATATATAGATCGCGAGATAAGACGAATGTCAAGTTCAGAGCAATCATTCTCTCTTACAATCTTTTTTATTCCTCTTTAACATTGATTCCTCGCGGTTCGCGGTCATCGCAGCATATGTTACATAGCTCGAGTTTCACGGTCATGGTTATATGAGAGCGGTCATGGACAATTTCGTGTACTCGCGTGTGTGTGACGTGTCGTCGTTCGCTAAGACGACGACGAACTCATCGTCCCGTCATTGAGCTCTTCACGTTCTTCTTTTTTTTTATTCCTCGATACAAAAGTTGTCAATTTCTCTATCCTTCTCCCTCTCTCTCTCTCTCTGGCTCGCTCGGATAAGTAGATGGAATTGTGTTCACGAGACACCAGCGTGACGATTAACAATTTGACGATGCACGTTACACAACTCACGCGTCGAGTCGTTTGCACGCGATTAATATTCTCCGCACGATTTATCAGTCGGGAGAAAAAAAAACAAATAACCGTCATCCACTTTGAATAAGAAATTGATGATTAAGAAACGAACAAAAAATTATGAATTTTAATAGAATTATTATTATTTTTTCTTGAATTATGTCCGCGCATCGGTATTTTCGATTTTGTGTAATCCCATTAAACAACTATTCACGCGATCTATGGGACCATCGAAATAAGAAATAAACGAACGAGATAACGGGAGATTGAAGTGAACGAGCTAGCGGAGCTCCGAATACGGTTTGAAAATGTAACGCGAGGCGTATGCAGAATTGTTATCTAGAGCGTCTATACGCCCGTGTGAAAATTTAAGCAATTGACATTATACCTTAATGTATAGACGATATACGCTTTTTAACACTCGTATATTTCTCGGTGTATCGATGCGATTCACGAAATAGTATAATGGCGTGTACGCAACACTCTATCGGGTAAAATGGGCTCGCACAAGCGGTAAATAACTCACAATACCTCGCGATTCTCCTACATATTTTTTCACACCTCTCGGGGACTCCGAGAAGTGCAGGCTTCGTGAGGGATGGAGGTCATTCCCGTGGAAGCCCCGTAAACTCCCGCTGCTCTCTCAATTTCTCTTGGGGCGTATATGAGAGGAATTTGATACTTCGTATTTATAAAAAAAAATATGGAGGAAAATTGCCTGTGCAACACTTGTTGGAATGATCGCGAAAAGCGAGCCCGAGAGAGAAGGACGGAAAGAAAGACGCGGAGGAACAGTGGCGAAGCTCCGCCATTTTGTGGTGCGTAGACGGCGCGACAAAATGGAATTGAAGCCCCGCGCCAAAAGCCAGTGGCGTCAGAGAAATGCAATTTGTACATATATCGCTTTATATACATTCTTCGTGTGCATATTGTTGTTCACGATTTATCAAATATGATCCCTCCGACTGTATATACAGTCAACGATGAAAAATATATTTTTACGTACATCCTGAACATTTCTATGACTATGTATATAGCGATTGGATATACATACCGGAAAAATAAACGATCGTACATGTATATAACGAATGGATTGGAGTGGGGAGGAAATTAATCGAGCCGATATCTCAACAGGAAATAGCATGAGAATAAACGCGAGTGGACCATATTTACAAGCTATATATATACGTATATAAACCGTGTGATCGATGAACAAAAAAGAATAAACGGAGAAAAAATAACAGAGTTGTCGGACGCATGTTTGTAAATTAAATACGTGAGTCTCGAGCATTTATTTTTCTTTCATACTTTTTTTTCAATAAATTTTTTCAACTGTCGATTGATTTAATGTTTCCCTTGACAAATGGACCGAGAAACGTCTGACCGAAGTGGAAAAATGTCGCGTCTTCAAATCCACTGGAGTATTTTTTTTAGCTTAATCCCCCCCCCCCTCCTCCCCTTCTCTCGACTCTAGTCGTTCATATTTCCTCCGAAAATACATATTTCATGATATACAAGGCTCAAGTTTTTTCCACGATAGATGCGACCGCTCGCGTTCAACTCGGAATGATACCAGATAGGATGAAGACGAGGATGAGAGAAAAACGAGAAAGAAGGGATAAAAAAAAATTGAGTAAAGTTGAGAGTCATACATATAGAATGCTGCGGGAGGGAGAAAGAAAGAGGAAGGGAGTTAAATTTTTCTGCATTGCAAAGCTCCTTGGCCCCTCGACAACCCGGAGGAAGCGGACGAACAGTTCTTTCTACTCTCGTTTCCTGCTGGATTAGGTCCCATTGTCATTCTCTCTATATTTCGTCGAAAGTTCTCCGAGCTTTTCTCAACAGACTAGGCCAAAAATACACAACACGTACATACATGTACCTCGATATGATACATGGGCACTGTATTTATTGTTATTTACATATATATGTACATATTTGCACCGCAAAGGTTTACTAAAATGCCGTCACGTGATTTTAAATATTTTCTTACGTTAAAGAAACAAGAAAAATTTAATTACTATTAATTAAACAAGAATTACAGTAAATGTTTTTCCTCATGAATTCTTTCATTATATGATAGTGAATTTAAATGTTAATGATTAGTGATTTTTGAAGGATAAAGATTATTTTTATAATCCGATTTATAATCAGCAGAAACAAATGTGCTGAAATTTATAGGATTTGGATGTTTACGGATGAAATAAAAATACCGGCAATCAAAATTGTTTTTCGTCGTTTTTAAGTAAAAGCCGCGCTGTTGAATATTCACCGAAATATCGTTGAACGAAGAAAAATAAAAAATGTTTAACCTTTACTTTTAAGGACCATGAATTTTGGTTAAATCCTACCAATTTTTTTTTTTATTCTCGGGTGCACTTTCTCTAACGAAAAAATGTATATGAGAGAGTGAACCAATATACGAGAAGCATAAATCTTCTACTTTTCATTTACATGTTTTTTTTTTTGCGGTTGTTCAATTCTCGGCGTAATATCGCGCGATAATATATAAGTTTTATTGCCCAGATTCTAGTAGCGCACCCGAAGTTATTATATCCGCAATTTTCCACGGCTTTTTACCACTCTCCGCGAATTCATTTTTAAACTCTCGACTGGCCGTGGGGCATAAAAAAAAGCCGAGAGAGTTACGGGTGCGTTTTACCTCGTGGTTAGAATGAGGGGGGGAGGAGGAGGAGGAGGAGGCTGATGGTATCGCATGGCAAACATTATATCATTTCGTTGTTATGGTAGCATTTTCGTTTTTCAACATTACAGAGGATAAAAAAAACACATCCGTTTTCTTTTCACATCGAGTAATTATTTCATTTGTGGGCTATCCCAAATGTTGCATGTATATATTTTTTTCCACCCGTTTCGCATCGTTTAACAGCAAGAATTATACTTTTTTTTTATGAATTTTTTTTTCCCACGTTCGAACTCTTGTCTATGAAAATTCTCGTGCGTGTTGCGGTACGCTTTGGACTATATATATATATATATAACATGACACGAGATATTTATGGAAAACCGCGAGGATACGTGCTACATTTTCCGAAAGCGCGCCAATGTGACTGTACGATATTATTTACTGTATATCATTGGTCACGCGCCATATAACTATTCGCACGTACGAGCTTTTGGTGTTTGCTCACGGCGATACAGCAGGGGATAAACGACTCCGAATTCTCCGACGAGAGAAAATTCCGTAGTGATTTCTCCGAAAGCTTTTTATACACTGGAATATAATGCTGTTCGCACAATTGCATTGCTCCCGTATGCATATTACATCGAGAATTTAAAATTTCAGAATGATAATACGAACGTGAATAGAAATTTGCGATAAATGAAGAAAAAAATAAAGATACGCAGGTATCCGCGATCTCTGGTGTGTGTATTCGATTGCACATTTTCTCGATTCGCACGTTTCAAGATTTCCACAACAGTGTTGAAAACGAAATTTCATCTCTGTTGTAAGAGCGAGCGTTAAGGGCTATTTAATCCGTAAATGCAAAGTTCGGCGTTTGTCTAACAATAAGTAAGTATTCCCCCGCGGGAAATGTATATACTTTACTATTAGAGTTTGCCAACATGATGCAAAATAAATATATAACGCGAGGATATAGCGTTGAAACGAGTATCTAGTCCATGAGATACTGGCTCGATGCCAGGAAGCCATCGAATTAGAGACTTTACCCATTAGATACGTCGTTTTGTCTTTAATCCTATGGACATGTGTATTTAAACGGGACTTTTCATGCCAAATTACCAAAACAAAAATTTTCACAAACCACATGATTTTTTTTAAAGTCTATAACAATTTTTTCATCCAAATTACGAAATAATTTATTAAAATCATTTTATAATAAATATAATGAGTAAACAATCTACAATTTTTAATCGAGTAACAAAACGAATTTTAAAAAATTTTAAAAAAGGCAATTAATTACTGTCCACTGAATATTGAAATTTCATTTTCCGAAGAAACAAAGATAATTCAAAATAAAGCAAGTAATTATTGTCCTCTGAATATTGAAATGCCATTTTCCAAAGAAACAAAGATAAGAGATAAAGCTTTGGTAAACAAGTTGACTTTTGATGAATTGTTCAAAGATAAAAAAAAAAACTTCGACATATCTTTCATGTTTTTTTTCCTTTAAAATGTAAATGAAAAAAAATCAACTAAAAAATGCGCTACCTCGCTTTCGTGTTATTTACAATTGAATATTTTAAAATTGGCAGTATTGAACAATTTATAAATTTTTGATCGGCTGAGTTTAAGGGCTAAAATTTAACATAAGGATTTTATTGGGCATGTCGAAAAATATGCAATTTAAAAAACAGATATGTATTATTATGGAGTGCCCTGTACATGCATATACATTTTTTGCACCTGTATGTATATAGAGCACGTGGATTGTATAGCAGAGTTTAGGTTAGACGTGACGGTAAGCATCTCAAGTGTTCTGTTGGACAAAGTTTATTCGACTTTCGTAAAGTGAGAACTCTGTTAATCTTCATGGAAACTGTGCACCAATAGAGAGAGAGAGAGAGGAGGTGTCGAGGGACAGTGCATCCCTTTCCATTATTAATCGTGTGGTATCGAGCTGAAACGGAGTAGGTGGGCAAAAGGGCGGTTCCAAAACAAATGAAAAAAATATTGAATTTCCAGCTTCTGATTATTAAACAATAATCAGCAAATATACGCATCCCACCAATTTTCAACAGCGAACATTCGTGTAATAAATCCAATATTTTCGGCATTTCCAACACATATGCGATGTGAAATTGAATATCGTAAATGAATAATTATGTATACATACATACTCCGTCGAGCACATTTCCGAGAAATTATTGCAAGAGAAACGTACCTGTGAACAATATAAAAACAAAAAATATTCAGTATCAACGTAAATGTGTGGTATTTTGACTGTCCGCAAAGATCAAAATTAAATAATGAGACTATGAAAATTAAAACATTAATTTATGCAGGTACATAGTTAAATTTGCATAATAACCAATAATTAATATTTCCCTAGCAACGACGATGTATTGATCGTCGAACCGATAAATCGTACAATTATCACTTTTATAATCGCGTCCACATTGATTAAACCGCGGGAATAAACATATGCGCGAGGAAACGCGTAGGTGTTATCACATTGGCCATTATCTAAAGCGCGATCTTGTCAAGCAACAAACTAAAGTTAGAGCTGTTAAGCTCGAGCGCAATCAATTATCGTTATTAATGGTAATCATAAGTATAAGTAGTACTATAATTATTATTCCCTCCCCCCTCGAATAAAAAAAAACTAGAATTACTATTTTTACCATAGTTATTTTTTATATTAATTCCATTACTATTATTTATTAGATATACGTGTGTAATATCATAGGAGAAAACAAGAGAAGAAAAATAACGAATTTTATCGTGAGACCCTCTATTAAACGGGCGTACATTAATTACAGCAAGGGATGGCATTAATGGACTATTATCGCGTCCCGCAAATTGTTGGTTACGGGATAGAAAAACTAAAAAGGGGTAGGAAACTTCCGCTGTAAAATAATTCCCCCGGCCTTCTCATTCATATATTTACGTATGTGTGTGTGTGTGTGTGTGTGTTTTTGTGTTTGCGTATAGATAAAGATTAAGAAATATAAATTAAAAACTCTACCAGATATGCACGTCGCCTGTCGAGAGGGTGTGCATATAAGTGAGGGTTCGCCTCCCTTCACCATTGTATTTTATATCTCGAACGACCCTCGCGATTTCTATCGTTCTGAATAAGTCCTCACTTCGTGCAAATTAGAGCTCACGGAATTTTCCGTCCCTCGAGACTCGTATCGGGCGAGAGCGGCTCTGACTGTGGCGATAAACGGGAAGAGGGGCTGAGAATAAAGGGTCTTGATTTTGCCAATAAATTCGTCGACGTGCGACGCCGACGAATCTTCCTCGTTGCGAAAATGATGTGAATAATTCACTCGCTCTACATATATGTCTTTGTATATGATTCTAGAAAATTAATTAATTAGAAATGCAATTAAAAAAAAAACGATTGAAATGCAATCATGATATCCAATCGATGCGAACGTTTTCATTAAGTAGCGAACGGGAAAGGGGGGAATAATATTGAAATTTTCTGAAATTTGTTTCTTCTGTAGTTTATTTATTGGATCAAACTTCGATTACAAAAAAAATCCACATATCATCGATGTTATATTGTCAGAGCAGGATTTTTTCTTCTAATTCTCAAACGTTGATCCTCGTGTAACCCTGAATTCTGCTGAGCCAGTTTGAAATTCGACAAGTAACCGTAGAGTGCAATCAAACTAACATATAACTTATCAGAAAATCGAGGTCAGAATAGAGTTCATAAGAGCAGCTAACGTGAGGGGGGAGGGGGGATATAGAGGAATGATATTGTCGATTGGTATCCGCGGTTGAATCGAACCAGTTTGAATTTCGTCGCGTAATTGAGTCATGGGTCGGGAAATATGGTCAAAGGTCTTTGAAAGATTTTCAGAAGACCGCGTATATGGCAGATAAAATCTGACTTTCGCGAAGTTAAAACGGAAGAGAGGAAATCGGATGAAAGTCCTTCCGTGCGACGAAACGATGGGAGAGGGAACAAAGGCACGATAACTCGGGACGGGATTTCGTTTCACGGCAAAGTTTCTATGTATATAAATACCGGGGGAGTAGCACACAGAGTAGAAACGAGATCGGAACGAAGAGCCAGACGTTTTAATATACCAATCAAGCCAGCAGGTCCCTTAATCTGTTCTTACACACAGTGACTATTGTTTGCCTTAATTGGGCAGTTGTTCCGTTGTTTAGTGTCAACGAGAAAAAGGGAGAAAACAGAGAAAGAAGAAAACAAGCTTGCAGAAGCGAAATCCTAATTATCGCCGTTGTGATATTTCGCGAATTTCAGCTTATTTTCATGGACGTATACATATATTCTCTTAAGTAGCACAATGCAACCTCGTGACTCCGCTTGTAATATACCGAGGTTTTTATACCCCGTTCAAGAACAATACGATTTGATGCCTTCATTGTAAACGAAATTACCATAATTGGACTCGAATATTAACCACGAAGTTTTTTGACACTCGAATTTATAAAATTCCCATCAACAACTATATGGTAATTATTCATTATACGAAACCATCGCCTTGTACAACAATAATCACGTTGCAGCCTTAAGAGCTCCGTCAATGATAAAAAGAAAAAGCCCATACGATTCAAAATTGACAAGAATTCCCTGCCAGTATACCATTGAAGATCGGCAAAGTGTCGATGATTTTTTTCTTCTTTTTTTTTTCTTCAAATGAGATTTACTTTTGTCGTGTTGCGGAACTAGGAGAGCAGGTAATACGCGAGCGAAAAGCCTTTTCAGCGCCCGAGAGCCATTCAGTAGAACGACTGGAACTACTTTGTTAATCGTCGAGTTCGAAGGAATGGCAAAGTGAACGTGAAAGCCCGCGAAGAGTTCCTACCGATGAAAGCTTTGAGATTGTTGTATAGCCGAGTCCATACAGTTTTGCAATCTCCACATAGACATGTATATACACACGCACACACACATATATATATGTATATAGCAAGAGAATTTTCCTCTGTCACGAACCTTCAAATAGAAACCGACAATTCTCTCCTTTCGATAAATTTTGCAAAAGGAGCGCACACGGCGTCTCTGATTCTGCTTGAATGCACGACCGGCAGCTCTTCTGCTGGCACACTACTCCTCGTACAAATATCTCAGATTTTTCAACTTTTATCTCATCATAGCGTGTTATACCTTTTTTCGTTACGCTATCGAGGGAGAGCGAAGAGGAGAAGTGGTAAAATCGTTGCCCGCATAGCGCGCAAAACTTGTTCGATATTTTTCTGCAAGAAACCGTGGAAAAGAAAAGTGCATTGAAAGGACTTCAGATTCTCGCGATACTCTCAAAATCGGAGAAGATATTACGCGAGAGCCCAACCAATCGTGGAAATGACTCGCGTAAATCGAAATGTCCGCTACCACTTGCGATGAGATTTTCTTTTTGTATAACCGAGCAAGCAGCTTCTTCCTATATTTTTCACAGCTTGAAAACCTGCGGCTGCTGGTGCTGACTCGTTTCGGCGAACTATTTAAAAAGTTGAGCACACCAGAAGCGCCTCGGGATATATAGAAAACGTTGAGAAAGTATCAGCGAATCGTTTCATTCGGTGCAGTGAGACATAAAAACTAATTAAAAAAAAAAAAAAATGATTTTCGAACGATTGATTAAAAACCATCACAGAGAAAAAAAAAGCAAAACTTCATGATAGCTTTCAACGACGAGGTAGTTTATTTTCATCGAATGTTTTTTTTTGATTCTTCATCACCGCCCGAAGTGACAAAAGAATAACAGTTTTTCGGTTATCGAAACTCCGAACTCTCTAAATAAAAGGCTTCCTCGGCTGATCTTCCAGAGCACGCGTTTATTCAACATCTCAAGAGCTTTTTCCACGTTTCTTGAGCAAACATGATCAACATAGAACAAAGCTTGCTTGGAGGAACCACCGAAGAAGAGGAAAGAAGAAAATAAATGAAGAAGATGGAAAAAAAAGAGTGGAGCCTGTATATACCTCGGGATCAGAGGGAACTCTGCCTTTCTCCCTCTCTCTTTCCCTCTCTTTCTCCGATTCACAGATTCTCTCCCTCCAAAAAGACTAACAATAGTCCCATACTGAGATAAGCGACTTTATATTGGCAGTATCGTAGAATGCAAGGGAGAAAAGAGAGAGGAAAAAGTTGCAAGAAAAAAAAATGAGGAGGCGGCTGAAAAAAAACGAGCAAAGAAGGTGTGGCAAAAAAGGAAAAACTAGAGCTTTTGTGAATAACCATCCAGGCAAAAGATTCTCCTTATACGTGGCATTTCCTTTTCGCAACTTCGACAAATTCTCTAGTAGGACATAAAAATACATACACACACACACACTTATTCTTTTCTTTCTTTATCCGTAAACAATAGTAAAAAATGGGAAACCGTGTATAAAAGGCAGGAGCAAAAAGGGACTAAGAATGAATCTTTCTCTATCCGTTGCCAGAGTCCGTCCAACCATGAGGATATAAGTGTGTGTTTTTTACTTTGTATCTTCTCTCTCCTTATCCTTCTCTCTGCCTCTTTTTTCTTCCTCGCACATCCTTTGCCACTTTCCGGTGTATTTCTCGCCTCGAGAATTCGCAAAGATGAAACCTCTTTTTTCCTTCACCACATCACCCACGCGCAAGCCCACACACATCTTTTGATCCTGTTTGTCCTCCCAGAAGGTTTTCATCTTCCTCTCTATTGTATATAAAGGTAGGAGCTTGCACGTTCGAGAACGACCTTTCAAACAGGATTTTATCGGTATGAAACAGGAAGCTTGGATTTTTTTTTCCCTCTATTTATTAGAAAATTCCATCATCGATTATAGACAAAAGGAGAACAAAAGGGATAGTATATACGTCGAAGAAATACGCGGCACCTGCGAGTAAAACAAACGAAAAGACTGAGGAAGAGAATGGAGAACGATGAGAGGAAAAAAATCTTGGCTGGGAAAATCGAGAGGGTTGACCAATGGTGTGCGCACGAGGCTGTTATTAATTGCCTACCATCCAGCCACCCGGACTATTATACCCAAGCAACACTCGTTCGCTCATGGTGGCCCCTATATATACTTGCCCATGATCCGACGTATATGCATTATATCTACACACATATACATGTCTGTGTGTATAGTCCACGGGACAATGTATATGGAATCGTCAATTACGTTCAGCGCTAGAAAACCCGCGGCGGTCGGATTTCTATGGAAGATTGTACATAGAAAAGGGGAATCGAGTATGGGTGGTCGACACCATTTGTGAAGGAACGTTAATCATAGACATGTCATCAAGAGGGGAAAAATAATGGGCATTGGGAACTCCCACAAACCATATAGAACTCTTTCCACAATGAACAAAATAAATAAAAGTTTATTCAAAATGGAATGTATTATTAATCAATAGGTATTCGAATGATTGAGCATCGCATGGATACATTCGCCTTGGAATTTCTGCCACAACCATTTTTTTAGCACTATGTAACCTCTGTATTCTTACCTAACTGATTTTTTTGTGTGATAATAATACATTGATTAACTAATTGAACAATATAAACAAAATACTTGGACGGATTGGAATTCGAATATCTAACTCGTCATTCAACTCAGAAAACCCCGAAATTCTGATAGAACATTTCATTAAAGCGGAAGGAATTTCATTAATATTTGTAACATTGATTGAATACATTATCGTAATAATTGGGAGAATACTGTCAAACGTACAGAATGAGTGTTATCTGCATACTCGTATATATTCATATTTGGGATCCATAGAAACGTTTGAAAATGACTTTTACCATGATGCAATCTCAGTGTTCTCAAGTCTAGTTTAAACTCAGAGTGGTTACATAGATTTGACCTGATTTACCGAGTAAATATAGTGTGTTACAGCTGAGAATATTCCGTATAAATACGTGGCAGGAAAGGGACGGGGATATGCAAGCGATAAAGGGCAAAACACCCTTCAATATTTTGCTTGCTCTCTGTTTGCGAGCTTTTAGTAAAATCCTTTGGTACTATCAAAACGTATATAGGATAGTGCGACTATTCAAATGAATATAGATAGTGCAGTTGGATCAAGTCTATATAGGTATGGTGCCGATAACGGAAATCCGATCGTGGGCAACGAAAAAAAGTATATGCGAAATAGGATACGAAAAAGTAGGACACGAGAGAAACGGAATGGAATGAGATAGAGAGAGAGAGAGAGCAAAAAGGGAGGCAAAAAGAGAGGCCGATGAGTGACAAATGCAGCCAGAAAACGATTCGTTTCGGGTTTGTATTCATGTTCGGTATGTGTTATCGGATCGTAACATTAACGGACTTGAGGGATAACCGGGATCAACGTCAAACGTTGGAAAGAAGCGGTAGGAGTGACGCAGCTTGTGCGAAGGGGTGAATCTCGGTATCGAGATCACACCTCTGACAAGCTGTCAAATTGCCCGGGGATGGGATTGCAAAAACGGGTAAATTTGATGTAGAGATAGTGCGGTACATTGCACAGTGGGAATAAAATTGTAATGGGAATATTTGGTTGTTTGTAAAGAGCTCTGCAAACCCCTCTATCCCCTTCCTTCTCCCCAGAATACTCTGCCATTTCTCTGCAATTTCACCGGGCATTTGTGACAACAATTGAATCATTCACCTCGTTCAATGTTTGACATTTATACTTCGTTATAAATGAGAGGTATGCGTGTCGCATTGTGAGCCGAGATTCGACAGAATTTTCCCGATGATTGTGTTATCACGTTTAACCCTGTTTCAATCACGAACGTTCGCAAATTATAAATCGAACACGTTGGATTGCCAGGCGTCTATTAAAAGCAGTGGACGAGAAAGAAAAAAATGCTCGCGAAACTTCATCAATATATATATGATATTCACGTATGATCAAACTCGTGGAATTATTACCAATAGTTTCACAAATAGTTCATAGAAACGTCAATCACCCCGAAAATGTGTCATCGATTTTTAAATCAACGGCAGGAACTAACAGATAACGAATTTAATAAACAATGAAATTGTTCTCCGCAAAATTTCAATGAACAATAAGTAATTTTTAGATACGAGCCATATCTCTAATTTTTAACATTTATTTGTCTCTCTTATCTCACTTTATCGATTGTGTTCTCGGAAACGGAATTTCTGCCGCTTTTGTGAAACTTGCTCAGATGGATGGATAAACCCATGGATTAGTCTCGAACTTGATGGAAATTGAACGCGTCGGATAGTGTAGGCTTCATTGTTTCATTGTAAGTCCTTCATTGTTCTCAGTTTACGGTGAAACCCGTAAATCGAACAAAGCCGAAGCAGAAGGATGAGCCAAAATGCGTTCAGCAATCATGCATTTTCCGAGCTACGTTGAAGCTCCATGTAGTTCGTGTATCCACGTCGAAACTCATGTACCCATATGCTTCATCTTCATCTCCTCATTTTCCATTTGTTTGCTGCATTGTCATCAAAAAACATTACGAAAAAATATAGAATGAAGAAGTCAATGGAGAATGGATACGACATGGTTTTCGGTTGGTTTACAAATCGTGTAGGCAAAAAAATGTCCATTTAAAGTCAAAAAGTAATGCTCGCTTCCAATGTTACAATGTGGCTTGCGTCTTCTTCGCTCGCAGCAGCAAACCTACATTCATAGAGGACACATGGATTTCAGCGAGGTATATACTTTGTGGTACTATTGTATTCGCGAGTTGTCGAGAGGCTTTCGTACTTTGGGAAACCCTCTTAAATTTCCATAGCTCCGTTCTCTCTAGGTGGAAAACTTTCTTGGCCAACTCCATCGCTTTTCCTTTCTGTTTCGCTTTCTTTTTTCTTTCTTTCTTGCTCTCTCTCTCTCCCTCTCTTTCTCCAAAAAGAGTCTTGAGAGAAAGAGAAGAAAGTGGTAGGATATGCATTCAAGAAGGACGGGAGAGAACCGGAGTTTCTTGCAGTTCGTCGCCTCGGGTATTATCGTTCACCAAGTTTGACTTGTAACATCGTTCCTTGATATAGTATTGAGTCTCGGTTACGGGAGTTCGTTGCACTTTGCTCTGTGGGCTGCGGGGACGGATATGCACCGAGTTTAACAGGTCTCGTTACGCCATCCACAAGGGCGAAAACGCGTGTTACAAAGCTGGTTGGCCTTTAATTGCAGCGAGCAGCAAAACCTCTGCTGTATGTAGTTCGGGCAACATGGCGACATTCGTACTTGAATGGTATCGTCAAACGCCATGTGAGAAACAAGAAGTTGCACACTTCGTTCTCGAAGGTCTAATCACCGCAGCAGTCGACAAAGTGCGAAAGTATAGACACCTCACTATTACTCGCGGTTTTTTTCATCGACGGAAGAGAACACTCGTCGTCACCATCAAAGTTACGTGCGCGCAAAACCTATTACTCGAAAGCTGCTTGCGGTAGCATTGTAAATGGTTTAACGTTGCTCAACAGCTACGAGATTTCGAAGAGCCATTAACGATGTTCATCGTGTTTTAATTAACTCGTACAGATTCTGTCAAAGATTATTTTCGTATTAATCAAATGCCCGCACTTATATCTTTCATTTAAACTCGTTTATTTGTAAATATCTTTGTTCTTTATTTTCATTCCAAACCATAAACATTAATTAACATTTTTGTGCATCGAAAAAAACACTAATTGCTCTTCGACGACGTGATCTTCCAAAATAAAAATTATTTTATAATGGCTTCTGTCCGTGACTTTATTTACGTGAATTTTACGGAATTTAAACATACAAACTTTCACATTTATAATGTTCGTAGGATAAAATTTAAACTATTATGGTTAAAGCGGACACCCATGGATTTTTAAAACAAATAACCCGATTTTATCGAGTCTCACGGAACCATACAAACCATACAAAGCACACAAAAAATTGATGTAGCCTACGTGAACACTACTTTCACGATGAATAGCACCTACACCCAAACTCCAATACATAATATGTATACGCGATAACGTGGTCGGTATAATTACATTATTAGTTAAATAAGGACTTAGTCATACACCAAACACCCATTTACCTTATGCTATTCTCACTTTACTGTTCTAGTTTGTATTTAGTTTGAGAAACTTTGCTTTTGCCTCTTCCCTCCACCTCTTCCCTTCTCTCATAGAATACGCGGAGCGTGTGAACCTGATAGTAATATAGTTTAGGATCGATATATGAGAATTTCCTATAAAGTGCAGGTCTAAACGCCAAGAGAGAAAGAGGAAGGGAAAGTTAGTATACATATAACGTACGGTATCCATATCCTCTTCGCTTCCATTTATCGACGATGATGTGCTTTGAAAATTGGAATTTCCATGGTACGAGACGTTTTGCCGCACGATAACAACGAGTAAAATTGCTCGACGTAATCTTTGGGGTTTACGACAATATCATAAAGGATCAGGAGAATATATACCGGAAGATTGAACGATAAGTAGGGCACACGTAAAAGCCTAGTAGACAAAACAGATGAAGTTTTCGAAACCATAAATATATATATTTGGATTTGAAGTTATCTTTTGAACGATTCAAAGGAAATTCTCTTCAAGTTAAATGAACTTTTCAAGTTTTCTTTACGATCAATAATTTTTGGGACACTTTGAAAATCCCATATGAAAATCGAAAATGATGACCTTATTTCGTCGATGTCTGCGTGGTACAGAACGAGTCTCCACACCAGAGCTATATTATCTAGAAGGGGTTTAGGAGACGTGCTCGAGGAGATAACAGATTTCACGAAGTGTGTATAGACGGGCTAGGGAATAGTCGAGAGAAGAAAATAACAGTGTTGGATACAGCCAAGGTGAAATGGTCCAAGTCGGTGAGGGAGAAACAGGAGAGTTAACGAAATTCAGAATTACCCAGCACGGAATGCCATTCCCGCTTCCGGTAGATTTAGCCGCGGAAATCACGGTCGCGCGATTTGCCACCGGGGAACAAACGTCGGACGAGTTGAGGGGCTTGTGAAGGGTGTGCGCCAAGAGGGAAACGGTCGAACGAAGAGGAGCCGTAAACGTTTTTCCGGAGTGGGACACGCTCTCGCATGGTACCGCGCGAGGAACATCAAGAGGAATAGAGAAAGGAAATTTTATTCCAAGAGCCCGTGGATTAGATAAAGACCGAAAGAAGAATCCGCCGTTGCGGGCTCTTGTGTAAAAAAAAAGGGGACGAGGGTTGCTTCGGAGATTGCAGCATAGCCGCACCGGAAAACGGACGGAAACAAAGAGGAACGAGCGAAAAGAGTGAAGAGATCCAAGCATTCTGGTTCCATTGCTATATGCTTGCCAAGAATATACACACGGGCCGTTTTCTCGACCGATATAGAGCCTCAAACACAATTGCAAGCGTTGCAAAATCAACATGACTGAAATAGTATTTTCATAATTACCGTTTCGTTTAGAAATACGAAAAAAACCTGGGTGTACAAATTTCTTCACAATCTTCTAATTTAAAGTATCTCTAAATCTATGAACAAAACATCGACAAACATTGTCATAAAATCATAATGAAATCACTATGAATTTTCCACTCCGAAGACTGGCGTGAAGCGTCAAAGTAAAAGCCCTTGTTTAACGAGTCAGTGAATTCGTGTGGGCTTGTCGCACCAACTCCAGTAACCCCCGGCGTTATGCGTTTGACCACATGTCCAACTAACCATTGCAACAACAAGGTTGTAATGTGGCTGTGGTCAGAACGTTTTGACTATGTACCTTTGTAGAAGAGTGGCCCTGACCACCTTCACCGTACACATGTGAGTACAGGCATGAGAGAGTATATGTTACTCAACACGAGAAGTTCAAATTCATCCACAAGCCAGTTCTGATAAATCTTCAAACTAAAAGTTTCAATACCCGAGCTTAGCATAATACTGCACCTTGTTTTCAATACAGTGAGAGACACTGCGGCAAAGCGCACTCCTCTTAAAACTCAATGGCAACCATCTGCGCTTCTGGGACGTTGCATGTGGTTAGTTTCTATCTTTCCTTCATCGGTTTCTAGTAGTATATATTCTGTTGGTGAAAACGCCTGATAACACGTTGACAGAAGTTGCCGATAACTGCGAGGTTTCAATGCCGTATATGCATAAAAGGAATGGAATCTATTTTGATAGCGGATCCACAATAATGAAAATGCTTCTGTACACCGAGAGCTGTTTCTCTATACTTGTTTCCATCTCGTAAGCCGTGGAGAATGCCTTAGGGACACGATGCTGTACATGCTCTGTTTCACCTAACCGCGTCAGCACCGAACCAACATCCTCAAAACAATTTATCCTCTAGACTCTTCAAGCAGTTTGTTGATCCTCAGTCAAGATATACATGTTTTCTCTTTCTTCTCAGGATATTGCTACCCCTTTGACGAAATTTACATCGTCACTGAAGAAATTGAATTTGTTACAGTATATGTATCGATCGGATGCGTATGAATGCGAAGACAAACCGAACAATGGAAATGCGCTCTTTTCAAAAAGTGAAAACTCTTAACTACTCACTTATCCATTGTTAAAAGAAACATTTCTCGTTACGCTCGTATAATTGTAACTCTTTAATTAAATCTTTTCATCAACTTTTTCAATTTTCTAATTACAATAAAAGCAAACAGGCTGATGACTGGTTAAAACTGATTGGAATTTGGCCACTTTATCTTTAAGTACCGCTTTTAGGATTACGGGATCTCCAGCTAGTATCGAACGTATTTCCGACGGAACCCTCAGCTCATCAACCCTCTCATCTCATCCCTCTTCTGTATCTGTACATAGCCGTTTGAATACATCAGGTAGTACATCGAGGAGCAACACCCTCAACTATTTTCCGAGGAAACTCAATTATAACAACGAGTGAAATTGCGGTGTGGGAGAAATTGAAGAACAACATTTATTCTAGAAAGAGAGAAAGAGATACTCTATTCGAGAGGCGAAAACGAGAGAGCTTTATATCCGGGGATACGGTCGCTTACATCTGTGTGTAAGCTCGATATGGAGGGCTTCCCTAGGGGTCTATATAGTGCGAATAGTTGGATGAACGCAGACCGGAGATTACTCATGCGATAATCCCCGGAATGAGGGAACTGGAAAGACGGTGGCCGGAAATGTCCAGAATTTATCTGTCTCGTTCCATTCGCCCTCACGATTCTCTCGCTCTTCGAGGGGTCTCCGTATCTCTTTGGTTATCTTAAGGGAGAAGGAGGATATAATATAATAGGTGAAAGAGCTTTCCAAGAGAACGTGGCCCACAAGAAATACGCAATGGACAAGACGACGAGATCGTTTGTTCCTTTTGAAGACATTTTTTAAACTTTTTCTACAGAACACAAACGAGGGGAAAGAGCGCGCGGGTTGACCATCGAATTGATTGGGCTAATGCACACATCGATACATTTATGTATAAAGCATACACGCACATACACTTTTGTACCGTTAGTGAGGTGTCGATCTATCGTTTAAATTTCACCGACGTAACTCGGTCATACGTAACATCGAAGAATCGATCTTCGATAACAAGCTTGTCATATACAAAGATGTATACGTATAGTGCTAGAGATATACCATTTGTTGCCATGATACGAGAAGTATGACTAAAAAAAAAATATAGCATATGGAGTGCATGAAAAAAACTCCGTTTGACAAACAAAGTTTCGAATTGGTGTGTCATTCGTTGCAAAAAGAAAAACCATTTTTTTTTCTATATACAAAGAATTGACAAGCTCGCAAAAAGTAATGGAAAAAAAAACCTCCACGAGAATTTACAGTTGAAAAAAAAAAATATATTTTTGCACATTGCGAGAGTGCAAAAAAGATCATCGAGGTGAAAAACAGTTCATCGGAAAGAATCTCGAGCACGGTGGCTCGGAGTGCACACGGAAAATGGGTATTTTCGTGCAACTTATGTGAAGAATTCGCCGTCGTATACAAGTTGACATAGTGAATGGATGCGCCAGTGTAGAGCCACGTCAAAATTGATTTTATCAAAGTGGGAGCAACGCTCCCGGAAAACCTGCTGGAGACTCGCTCGCGTGTTTCGTTGCTTCTCAACGAACCGAGAGATTCTTTTGAATCTCGAGCACTCATTCAATCCCTTCGTTCCCCATCGCTCCGTCGATTCGAATTTTCTTCCCGCAGGAGGAACTGATTCACATGATTATGCTACCGGCTAAATTGTTATGAAACTGAGATGATCCAGTTTTCAAAATTCATCTAGTTACAAAACAGCTGAAAACAAACCGGTCTAATCAACTTAATTTCTTTCCATTTAAATTCTCAAAAAAGTAAAAATTTTGCAAAAAATTACTAGCACGTCCAGCTGCACAAATATATAAAAAAACCTGGCCATGATCGATCGAAAAGAGAGATGGAAAAAAAAGGTTAAAAAATATTTAAAAAAAAAAGTGACGTCACGTAAGATCGAGGGAAGGTTGGGCCGCGAGATCGAGGGCATCGGAAATATAAAGAGCGAGTACGAGAGAGAGTGTGTTTTGATACGTCCGAGAGTGGGGGAAAATGGAGTTTGCCGATGAGTCGAAGTGAGAGATAAGACAAAGAAGAATGAGAGAGACGAGCATAGCCTGAGTGACACACACTGCTCGTTGTGTGAGGTCCAAAGTCCACGAGGCACGCGCTCAAACGAGCCAAGCCAGTTTCTCTTTGAGGTATATAATACCACTGTACAAAGTACACGAAAAATATATATATACCAAGCCCGTATTTACGTTTATACACACACGTATATATAGATATATACATTTGTAGGTGATCAACGAGTTTCATTATAGGCCCGTTTGGATGCGCGTGGGCGGCCAGAGAGAACCTCCGCAACAACCGGACGAAGCTGCTGCTGCTGCGCCTTCACGGCTTTTCTCGTTCTCCTTCGCGGCTTTATGCAGTTTTCGTGACTTGCGATTAAGTCCGAAGCATTTTCTTCGAATTGATTGTATATAGCTAAATGCAGAAATTTCATCATCTCCCACTCTCTCCTCTCTCAACGATCATCAACGAAATTATATGATTTCTTACATCACCCGCGGGTTAACCTATGTTCTAAATATTTTTGAACAAAGCCAAAAATTTGCAATCGAAGAGTATTAGTCAATGATAAATAAAAAAAAAAAATTATAGTGACTGATCCGTTATCATTGGCACTTTTGTTAATGTCTTTTATCACCTATTCGTCAACACTTTTACGACACACATTGTTATTATTATTTTATAGTTTTATTGGCCAACGAAACATTGAACGGTGTGTAAGAAATCGTGGGCTTGGACTTTGCCCCGGGAAATCCCTCACTTGTCACAACAGTTACAGCAACCCGCGATAAATAACACGGTCATCATGCGTAGCTATTTTTATTGCTCGCGGCAGTTTCATTGCGACTCGCTTACGGTAAATCCTATTTTCATCGAGCAACGACTCGACGAATTTGGAACTCGATTTTTAAAGCTCGTAAATTAAATGTTTCTCTCTCTCTCTCTCTCTATCTATCTCTATATCGGAATCAATTTGGCTATTATTTTTCCATATGATCTTATAAATAGAAACTACCTTTGGACTTTGAACGAAATTATCGGAGCATATTATTC